>JAJOOS010015720.1:0-17189 GCA_029582725.1 Solanum chiquidenum
GCAACCCCACACCCAAAAAAAAATTAACTTTGTTTTTAAAAAATATTTTCAACTTCAAAATTTTATTTTTTCACCCCAACCCTCGACCCCCTCCCTCCACGCACCCCTTACCAACCCCCCACCCCTACCTCCCCCCCCCCAAAAAAAAATTAAGTTTATTTTTAAAAAATATTTTCAACTTCAAAATGTCAATTTTTCACCCCTATCCTCGACCCCCCTTCACCCACCCCCTACCACCCCCACCCCCCAAAAAAATTAAGTTTGTTTTTAAAAAATATTTTCAATTTCAAAAATTACTTTCTACTCAAGTAAAAATAAAACATATTTCTCAAAAATATTTTTCATTCATAAATTAAACACTAAAAAACTTTTCCAGAAAATATTTTCTACTCACCAACCAAACATGAGAAAATAAGTCAAAAATCAACTTGTTTTCCAGGAAAACATTTTCCTTCATACCAAACACACCCTAAGCTTCCCTTTGTTCCCTAATCTCATTACACCCTTCATGGGTGAAATTTTCAAGTGGACCCAATTGTTTACCTCAAACTCAAGATATCTTAAACTAACATCGGCATAAGACTTTTTTTTACTATGAGCCGTTCTCAACTTTTCTCTAATAAGCAAAACTTTCTCCATAGCCTCATGTACCAATTCGGGACCTATCAAGGCAACTTCACCCATCTCAAACCAACATATAAAGGATCTACACCTCCTACCATATATGGCCTTAAATGAAGCCATACCAATACTTGAGTGATAGCAATTATTGTAAGAAAACTCGATCAAAGTCAAGTGATCATCCCAATTACCATTGAAGTCAATTACACATGCTCTCAACATACTTCCAAAGTTTTGATAGTACGCTCCACTTGCCCATCATTTTGTGGGTGAGAGGTCATACTAAGTTTAGCACGAGTACCAAGACCCTTTATGAAAGATTTCCAAAATTGAGAAGTGAATAGGGGACCACGATTGGAGATAATGGCTAAGGGAACTGCGTGCAACCTCACCATCTCCCTCAAATACAACTTGGCATAATCTTTCGCCGAAAAAAAAAACCTTGACGAGAATGAAATGAGCCGATTTCATCATTCAATCTACAATAACCCAAATCAAATCATGTTGCCACCGGATGCGAGGCAAACGAACAATGAAGTCCATGTTCAAATCTTCCCATTTCCAAGTAGGAATACTAATATCTTGAGATAAACCTCTTAGTTTCTAGTGCTCAACTTTTACTTGTTGACAATTAGGACACTTAGCCACAAATTCCGCAATATCCTTCTTCATCCCATTCCACCAATAGATCTCCCAAAAGTCACGGTCCATCTTGGTGGCTCTCGGGTTAATGAAATATCGAGAACTGTAGGCTTTTGACAAGATATGCTCTCTCAAGTCATCTACATTAGGAACACACAAACGACCTTGATAACGAAGCACACCATCTCCCCCTTGGGAGAAAGGACGATTTGAAACCATTGTGAACCATAACACCATCTTTAGTAGAGTCAACTAATCAAACACCCAATTGGGCCAATCTATGAACATCTCGAACCAATTCCTTTTTACCATCCTCAATATGAGTAACAATTCCCATTGATAATCAACTAAGAGCATCGGCCACCACATTCGCTCTATCGGGGTGATAGAGAACACTCATGTCATAATCTTTCAATAATTCAAGCCACCTACTTTGGCGAAGATTCAAATATTTTTGATTAAATACAAATTACAAACTCTTGAGGTCGGTAAAAACATATACATGAACACCATACAAGTAATGCCTCAAAATCATAAGAGCAAACACAATTGGCGCTAGTTCAAGGTCATGGATAGGATAATTCTTCTCATGAATCTTAAGTTTCCTTGAAGCATAGGCAATGACTTTCCCATTTTGCATAAGCATACGTCCTAACCTAATTCTTGAGGTATCATAATAAATAACAAAACTATCAGTCCCTTTCGGTAAAGTCAACACCAGAGCGGAAGTAAATCTATCTTTCAATTCTTGAAAACTCTTTTCACAAGCTTCTGACCATAAGAATTTCACTTTCTTTTGGGTCAATGTTGTCAAAGGAGAAGTCGTCGACAAAAATCCTTCAACAAACCTTTTATAGTACCCAGCTAAACCCAAGATATCTAAAGGGGATAGAAGTCTAGGCCAACTCTTAGTCGTATCTGTCTTCTTAGGATCTACATCATTACCCTTACCAGACACAATATGACCAAGCTTAACCAAAACTCACATTTACTGAACTTTGCAAAGAGTTGTTGGTCCTTGAGGACTTGCAACACAATCCTCAAATGATCGCTATGCTCTCCTTGACTCCTTGAGTAGATCAATATTTCATCAATGAACACAATCCCAAACATGTCAAGGTACTGTCTAAACACCCTATTCATCAAATCCATAAATGTCATCGGAGTATTAGTCAAACCAAATGACATTACCAAAAAATCATAATGACCATACCGATTTCGAAAGGCCTTCTTCGGAATGTCATCTTCCTTTACTATCGATTAGCGATGACCCGAGCAAAGGTCAATCTTAGAGAAGTAACTTGCTCTTTGAAGTTGATCAAACAAATCATCTATCCTTTGGAGAGGGTACTTATTCTTAACGATAACCTTGGTCAATTGGCAGTAGTCGATACACATACAAAGCGAACCATCTTTCTTCCTAAAAACCAAAACTATAGCACCCCATGAAGAGATACTCATTCGGATGAAACTCTTATCCATCAAGTCTTTCAATTGCTCCTTTAATTCCTTAAGTTCTGTCGGAGATATTGTGTAAGGAGGAATAGAGATTGGGATAAGATCAATACCGAAGTCTATTTTCTTTCGGGAGGTATACCGAGTAAATCATCTGGAAACACTTTCGGAAACTCATTAACAATGGGCATCGACTCAAGAATATGGGTCTCAGAATCTGTATCCCTCACCCTAACTAGATGATATATGAAAACCTTAGAAATCATCTTTCTATCTTTAAGACAAGAGACAAACTGACTCTTAGGCATCAAATTTCCCCTTTTCCACTCTAGAATGGGTTCATTTGGAAACTGAAACCTGACTACACGGGTTCTACAATCAATAAAAGCATGACATAAATGCATTCAATCCATACCAAGAATAACATCAAAATCTAACATACAAGATCTACAAGATCAACATGAGTGACTATATGGGACAAGGAGATGGGACACTTTCTATAGACCTTCTTAGCCACAATAGAATCGCAAACATGGGTAGAGACAGAAAAATGATCTAACAACACATCTAGAAGAATATCGAACCTCATAGTCACATATGGCATCACAAAAATCAATGTAGCACCGAGGTCAAGTAAATAATAAACATCAAGTTGGAAGACTCTCAACATACCGGTAACCACATCAGGAGAACCCTCTTGTTCACCACGAATCTGATGTGCATAGAATTTGTTTCTCTATGGAGCACTTGAGCCCGAACCACTAGGAAGAGCTTGTTTACCTTTTCTCTCTTTAGCTGCAAGCATTGGGAAATCCCTCATTTTATGACCACTTTCTCCAAAACTGAAGCAACCATCCGTGTTGGCTAAGCACTTGCCCTCATTCTTCCTTCCACATCTAGCAAAAATAGGCAATTAAGATCCACTACCATTCCCTCCTTGAGGCTTAGGGTTATACACCCTATACTTGTTGAACTTAGGTGGAGCATTGGATGAGCCTTGACCGTAAAACACTTGTCGGAACCTAGAACGACCATGTCCATCGAGTCTCGAATGTGAGGAAGCTACCATCATCGGCTTTGGCCCTCTTTGCCTCCCTAGACCTTTCCTTAAGTTTGTCCTCTTCAATTTGGTGAGCATGAACAATAAGACAAGAAATGTCCATATCATTGATAAGCAAAGCGGTACGACATTCCATAACCACCATCTCACACATCTCCAAGACAAACTTACTCATCCTTGCCCTAGGATCGAAAACCATAGTAGGAGAATATCCAGACAATTGTGTAAACTTCAAAGCATATTACTTCACACTCATGCTTCCTTGACTATGGTTGATAAACTCAAGCACATTTTCCTCCCTCATCTCAAGGGGAAAGAACCTATCAAGGAAAGCAACTTTGAACTTTTCCTAATCAAGAGGACCCACATCTTCCGCTCTCCCTTCTTTCCATTGGTTGAACCATATTTGAGCGACGCCCTTAAGTTAGTAAGCTACCAATTCCGCCCTTTTCACCGGCTTCACCCCCATGATCATCAGCACCTTGTAAACCTCATCGATGAACTATTAAGGGTCTTCCTCAACCTTAAAACCATGAAACTCTTAAGAATTCATTCTAGTGAAATCCCTCACTCTAGATGCTGCCATACCCACATTTGGGTTCACAGGAACTGAAACCTCCCTATTAATTTGGGCCGTTATGGCTTGAGCCAACACTTGAAAATCTGCCCTAAACTCCGCATTGGTCACTTGCTCGACAGAGGATCGACCAAACTAGAGGAGCTTCCTATTCCACATTATCTCCCGCATTCCTTCTAGCATATGCTCTTCGAGTAGACATATCTTGTAGAGCACCCGATAGGGATTAGGAGAGAGACATTATAGAGTTAAACTTTACCGCACGACTTTAGAGTAATGAAAGAAGTGGAGATTCCTAAACATCTTATAGCCTCTCATTCATAAGTGTGGCACGCTTTACACTCATGAAAAATACTCTACTCGACATGGCTTTTGAGACTTCCTAGGACCTTTCTAAACCTTGTGCTCTAAATACCAAGGTTGTCACAACCCAAGATAGATTCTAGGTGTAACATGCTGTATACGACCCCGACAGGCCCCACACAAGCCACTTAACATACATCATACAAGACAATAGAGTATAAGAGATTTAAAAGACAGTTTCAACATATAAGATTTTATAAAGTGAAGTGGAAATCTAATAATGTCTCAAAGCCATAGAGTACATAAGAAGTGATCCAGACTTAGCCTGTACATCAAGTTCAAAACTGAAAGTAAAGAAAAAAAGGGAAGCCAACCTCAATCCTCGGATGATGAGGACTCAACACTCTTCAGTCTTCTACTATAATATCTCTAGCCATGGAAGTGTGAATCTGTAAGGTCAGACCCTACATTTGGGAAAAATTAGGCAAGAGTAAAGGTTAGTACAAAAATGCACTAAGTATGAAAATCATGCATAAAATATTGAAATGTAAAAAGGGACATTTTCATAAAGTGTCATGACCAAGCTAAAACATGAATGTAAAAGAGCTACAAAATATAAGTCATAAAACATGGTAAATGTAAATGGACATCATCTTTAGTAACATGTGAGATACTTCTAGAAGTAACCTTAGTTCATTATTTTGGGATATTTACCTTTAACTGACATATAAGACCTTGTGATCTATCAACGGGGAATCCGGTGTCTACCCCACACCGAAAAGGGGTGACCTACTTTCCAAGGTAAGACCATGAACTTCTAGCTTAAGTGGATCTACTAGATAATGTCTATCTAAGACAATCATCCTGTGGGAGCACATAGGTATGGATAAGGAGATTGCTACTAGAAACTCGGCCTCTACTAACATGAGAGCTTCCATCTCAATATTCTCTCGGTGCTAAGAGTAAATCCCACAGAATAGTCTTTTTCTTAACTTATCTTTATCATCTATGGAAGGGCACGTCAAATTGTCATTCCAAGCTAAGTCATAAGTCATCCATGGAAAGGTACCATTTAGTAGCCAATCCAAGCTAGGTTTCATTATAATAGATCCTTAACTTTGATTCATTTTAGGCGAGAAGACCTTTCAACCTTAGAATATTTTATGTGAGAAAACCTCTATCAATCATGATTTGATGTGCATATGAGAAATCCTTTCACAACACCTCAATGGAAACATTGATACTTCACTCTCAAAGGAACCTTAAAACATTTACATCAATTTCATAAGAACATGCATAGTTCCATAATTCTCCTTTCGAACTTTAAAACCCACCTTCAATCATTATAATCTAGAAAACATGGGTTAGGCATAGGTTCATGGGGGTTCCTCTTAAAAATATGGAATCCTCTCAATTCATACATGATATATCATAAATTGATCAAATAAATTAATTTTTAAAGGAACCCATGACATAGAAGAAAACCCTAAGTCAACTGGAGATTTCTAACTTTGTAAATTGGAGAAATTAGGAACTCCATGGAGGAAAGGGCTCCATGGATAAGACTATCATATTTAAGGCCAAAATCTTATCTTCACTGGAGTATTAGGAGGCTTGATCATGAAACCCTAGCTCTCTTCTTCTTCAACTTCTAGAGAGAGAAATATTTGGAGAGGAAGACATGTTCTTCTTTTGAAGATTTGAGAGAATGATTTCATTTAGGGAAATTTAAGGGTAAAAGTACTTATATATGACATTAGGTGAATGGTAAAACGACATAGTATTAGTCTAGAATAATTAGGAAACGACCCAAATGCCCCTAAGAAAATAATTGTCGACACCCATCCACGGCCAGACCGATGGTCCGTTGGTCAGACCACGAACCATTCTAGTTGGGCGTCATTTAGGGTCAAAGACTACGTCTTTGGACCCCAACCATGGGCCCACCTACGGATCATGGGTTCATCAACGAAATGTGGATCATTGTCTTAGGTCCCAACTTTTTACCTCAAAATCTTTCTAAGTCTGGCACTCAACTACGAACCCTACCTACGGCTTGTACATTGAAAGATGAACCATCCTTTTGAATCATCAAAAAAGTACTGAAACTTCACATTTTTAGGATCTTGGGCTAGCCTACCATGATGCAGACCTACGTTCCATGTGTCGGTCCACGAGCCATAGGTTGCTCCGTTGGAATTTGCACTAGATCCTACAAAAAGCTGCAAGTCTACCCTTTCTGAATCCAAGGTGTTACACCTCTATTCGGCATCGATTTTAATGATCATACCACATTCATGCCTTTATACCTCTGGAAGGTAAATTGGTTCCTCTGGATGGGGCGTATACACTGGACTCCATGTTTAGCTCACGTGGTTTATGTCAGATAATAGTATCTCCCACTGTCAAATTCATGTTGCATTGACCATGTATTTAGCATTTACTTAAATATTCAGTTCAACATGTTATCTTCATGATTAGTTCTTGGTCATTGAATCCATCTCAGTTTTCAGTCATGTTTAGTATATCTATTTACTTGTTTAGTATTTATATTGTTCAGCTTAGCATATATCATGCATGCTAAGTACATTCAAAATACTGACGCATACTTTTGCGCTACATCGTTGTATGATGTAGGTTCAGGCCCTTAACATCCAAATCGCGCTTAGCTCGACTTCCAGTTTGTATTCAGCAGCTTCAATTGTGAGTCCTCATAGTTTGAGGACAATCTACATGCTTTACTTTTAAGTCTTTACTTTTCAGTTTTAGTCTTGTTAGAGTTAGCTAGGGGCATGTCCTAGCAACTCAATTCAGTAAGAGGCTTTTAGACATAGAGTAGATTCAGCTCGAATTGTGAAGTGTTATTTCAATCATCACTATACTCTTCATATATTTGATATATTTAGACTTGTTGGGCTTCTCCCTATTTTAGATATTAAATGTTTTTAGCTTCCACATAGTGCATGATTTAACTAAACGTGTATAGATATGTCAGGCCATGGGTTAGCTTTGGGTCACTTGTGACACATAGTATTGTGTTGTGCCTAGGGGAAGCCTCGGGGAGTTACACCTGACTTGTGGAAGTTCTATTGGTGAATGGGATGAGAAAGGATATTGCACAATTCGTAGCTAAATGCCCTAATTGTTAACAAGTAAAAGTTGAGCATCAGAAAGTGGGTGGTTTGGCTCAAGGCATTAGCATTCCTACTTGGAAGTGGGAAGATTTGAATATGAACTTCGTTACAGGTTTGCCTCGTACTCGTCATTAGTTTGACTAAATTTGGGTTATTGTGAACCAAATGATGAAGTCGGCTCATTTTCTTCCTGTAAAGACTTCCTTTCAGCCTAAGAGTATGCCATGCTTTATATTCAGTAAATGGTAATGTTAGTGGAGTGCCTTTATCAATTATATCTAATCGTGGTACTCAGTTTACCTCTCATTTATGGAGGTCGCTTCAAAAAGGTCTTGGTACCCAGCTAAAGCTTAGCACGACTTTTCATCCACAGACCAATGGACAAGCCGAGTGTACAATTCAGACTTTGGAAGATATGTTGAGGGCTTGTGTAATTGACTTCAAGGGTAATTAGGATGATCATTTGCCTTTGATCAAGTTTGCTTATAATAATGACTATCACTCCAGTATCTAAATGGCTCCTTTTGAGGAAATCTGTGGCAGGAGGTGTAGGTCTCCTATAGGTTGGTTTGAAGTTGGTGAGGTCACTAAGAATGCTCAAATTACCCTAAAACAATTGGAAGGGTAAGCGGTCATTAGCAATAAAAATATCCAACAATAGAGTATGGGTTGAATCCCACAATGAGTGATTTAATGCAAGGAATTCAATTTGGAATTAAGATTGCAAACAAATTAATTTTAGTATCAATTCATTAGAACAAATGGGTTATTGGTGTCAAATAGGGTGGCAAGTGTTTGCTAAATGATGCTAGACAAACAAGGATAGGTTGGGTAATCTTCAATGACACAAATCTTCTTTCGATCTCAAAGCATCATATCATAGAATCTCCTTTCGGTCTCATCTATATAAATCACAAATCAAACCAATACCTTGCTAAAAAATTTGTTTTGAACAGATTTGGCAAATAGAATTGAACCACAATTTTTCTTTCAAGCAAACTACAGAAATCTAACTTAAATTGCAGGCATCAAGCTATTTGCCCACTTCAATTAATCTCTTTTAAGCATCAATTGAACATCTAAACTAGGATTAAGTTGGCCACCTTAACCCATAAATTAACCCCATGCTAAATAACTAAAATCCATGGATGAACAACAGTAAAACAGAGCAAGACACAAGACCCACAAAATTAAATCAACACCCAACTCCAAAATCACACCCCCTAAATTTGGGGTTTTAGCCAAGCATCATAAAAGATAAAGAAATTAAACCAACATTGTTTCAATACATTAATATGTTGCTGATAAGAAATAATATTCAACACCCAATTTGAATTCAACCCTCGAATGTAAATTACAAAAGTGTTCAAACCCAAAAACTAAGATAAAAGTAAAAAAAGTCTATTTCTTAGTCTCCAAACCTAGAATCACAAAAAAGTGCAGTAACAAGATTAGAATGATGATACATTTCCTCTCTCCTTTAGATATTTATAATTTCCCCAAAAATAAATCTGAAATTCCATGCATGACCTATTCGGTGACATTAGTCAGCATGCCGAACACGATCGGTGAATCACCATTCTATTCTTTAGCTCGCCCTTTCCTTGATTCAGGGTTCAGGTGTTTCAACCTTAGTGGGTGATGTCGATTGAGTCAGCCTTTCACATTCGATGAATTACCAATTACCGCCTTTTTCACCTAGTTTTTGCCCTTATTTTAGCCTATCAACCTGTCTCTTTCAATAGTGGAATTACGATCGCCTTTTTACTTTTGGGGGATCACAGATTTCTTCCTTCTTTACCAATTTTTCGTGATACTTTATCATCAAATACTATCAACTTTAGTGAAGTTCATGCTATTATAACACCCGGTAAAACTAGTAAGACAAAGCTAGAGCCTAACATAAAACTAGTAGCCTATTTGGGGTTTAACGTAATGATTAGAGTCGTAAAATAACCCCCGATACTAAAAATAAATGTTTTTGGGTGTAAATGTCAAGGTACGACCTCCCAAAGACCACCTAAGGATCCTTGAGGAGGACCTTGAGGCAACCCAAAAAGCTGTCAAAAATCAGCTTGACCCACGAAAAGGCACCCACGATTCATGGATGGACCCACACCCCGTAGGTGGGGGTCGTGGGTCGAGGCTGGACCTCCCATGTTTCTCCAAAATTCTCTATACCATCTACGACTCAACCAGCATGGCCCGTGGACCCACTTATTGTCACGACCCGGGGGTACACCCCAGATACGACACGGCATACTCGACCCCGAAGGAGTCTAATACAAGCCTCATAGCATTCTTGAACATAAGAACATAGGAAAATAGAGAAGAATTAAACCTTTTTTTACAATCAAAACATCTTTCATTAAAAAGCAAGCGGAAGACCTTCTAACTTTGTCTCAAGCCATCCAAATACTCTATGAATACAACATTAGGACTTAGCCCACACAAAAGTTTTAAACATAATCTGAAAGACATAAAGGAAAGGGTTGGGTTCGTCCTCAAAACTATGAGGACTCACCAAATCTTCAACTCCATGCTCCTTAGAAACCCATCTTCCATGAACAAGACATCCAATCACCAAATCCTACACTTTGGTAAAAAGAAAGAAATATGGGTTAGCACATTAGATGTACTAAGTATGGAAGCCATCCAAAAACCATGCTTAAAATGGACATTCTCTTTGATAGTCATGATATATGCCATTTTGATAAAACCTTCGTGAACATAAACATAAACATAAACCGAAGAGGCATAATAATCAACCACAGCCAACATACAAGTCATTTAAACCACATTAGAACATAATCATCATATAAACCTTTACCTTCACATTAAGCCTTCACCTCAAGTAACCCTCAAGCTATACTTTGTGCAATGTATGGATAGTCTCATACCACCATCCAAACCAAAGTACCACCTTAAGGTCACCAAAAGTGAACTTACCATTCGACCCTTCCATTCTTACACAATACTCATACACAAGAGACATAAACATTACATAAGTCACAACAACACATCAAGACCATCACCTAGGGCAACTCTAAGTCATACTTGTGCAATGTATAGGTAGCATCCCATACTACTACTCACACTAAGTACTCCTTGAAGTCACCATAGACAAGGCATATTCACATTCATTAAGTCATGACAAGGAAGTAACTCATAATACCATCCAAGTATAGCATGCATCTTCACATTAATCATATAAGTCAACATTCTTCATTAACTTCATTACATTAAGAGCACTTTCACTCATTTTGACATCAGATCAACATTCTTCATTAACATCAACATAAGAGCACATTCATTACACTTAACATTATAAAGGAACACACCACAACCTCTCTCAAAGCCTACTTATGCAATGCATAGATGGCGACCCATACCAACACCAACACTAAGTACTGCATTCTTAAGAAGCAATAGTTAATTAACATTTTTATGGGGGTAATCCTTAACCAACATAGACCATGTGAGATTGACATGGAATCCTGGTGTCAGCCTCACCGTATAAAGGGATTCCTACTTGCCTAAGGTAGGACCATCATTTTTATAGATTAAGTGGATCTACTAGCTAGACCTGTGTGGGCACATAGTTATGGGATAGGGAGATTGATACTAGATGCCCCACCTCAACTGATGTATGAGCATCCATCTTAAGATATTGCTACTAGATACCCCGCCTCAACTCACGTATGAGTATCCATCTCAATTCATATCCACTCAGTTCTTAGCATTATTCCCCATGGAGTATTTGACATTCATTACTTTCATTCATTATTATGGGATAAGAGATTGCTACTAGATACCCCGCCTCAACTCACATATGGGCATCCATCTCAAACCCAATATTCATTCATTAGAAAGCTCATAGATTCAAATATGAGAATAGCCTTCCACCTAAGAATCCCCTTATTGTGAAAAGTCCTTTCACAACAAGTCATTATCATTCATTAGAGTACAATTGAGAATGGCCTTTCAATCAACCCATCATCATTAACATTATCATAGAAACTTCATTCATTAGTCATTCATGAGTGTGTGTGTATGTGAGAATCGCCTTTCACATATATCCACATCATTCATAGGTGATAATTGATAAATAACATTCAATCATAACACACTTACATTCTAAACATGATCATTATACATTCATTGAAATCACACACACATATACTTTACATCATGATTATACATAGATCCTTCATATATAGAGGTACAAGTAAGATATACATCAATTCAATAGCACAATATACATAGTAAGTAAACACCTCCACCTTTCAAGTGGATCAATAGATCAAGTACAATTCTACTTCAATATGTAATTTGATCATAACTGGCCCTTCAAGGCTAAGAACCAACATCAATCTTTAAATCCAAGATAATACAATAGATAATGAAATTGACATGATTCAATCACTTAATTCAATATAAACATCAATAATTCAACAATCTAAATCAATCTAGGCATAATCCATCAACATTCATTTATGATCAACAAACCCACTTCATAAAGGCACAATTTAGGAATTGAGAGAATTCATGGGTTCATAGAGTATTTTCATCATAAATAATCAATTAAACACTAATACAATCATAATTTTTAATTAGAAACCATGTGAAAACGTTTGATGAGAGAACCCATGAGATTGAGTAAAACCCTAGATTTTTCATTCTTTGAAATTACCTTTGAATTGGCTCCTTGAATGAAAAGTTAGACAAGTATCAAGACTACCATACGTTGCTATTGATTCCCCATGAATATCCTTTGAAAACCTTGAATATTTGACCTTGAGACCTTGAAGTCTTCACCTCCAGTGGAGGTTTCTAGAGAGAGAGCTTTTGGAGGGGTGGGGAGGTTTTGATTTGGGGTTTTGAAATAATGAAGTCTAAAATATGTTTTAATACTTTTAATACTCTTAAAATACTGTAATAAACCCAAAATAACCGTCCAAACACTTAACTAAACTAATTAGCTAATTACCAAACAACCCATCACTTGGCCAAACCAAATCTGCAGATTGCAAGTCCAATCGACGGACCACCATCCACGGACCGTGGATGGGGTTACGGACCATCCTGCATGGGCATGGTTCATGACTGCAAGGTGGTTTTGGAGGCCATGACCTACGGTGGCCATCCACAGGGTGTGGATGGACCTACGAGGCGTGGTACCCTTCCGTAGGTCACCAAGTTTTGGCAACTCTTTTTGTTTCAAGGGGTCTTGAGGGTTAGGCTTAGGGTCCTCCTCAAGGACCCCTAGGGTGGTCCTCTAGGGGTCCTTGAGGAGTCGTACCTTGACGTTTAACCCCTAGACCCCTTAACCATAGCTCGGAACAACATTAAACACCATCAAACCTTATGACAACTCAAAGACACACATTTTAGGCTCTAGTTTTACTTATTCGTTTTACGGGTCGTTACACTCACGGTCAGTGGGTGAGGTGGCCGTAGTTCATACCTCGGAGGTCTTCTTGGGAATTAATTGAGGGGTAGTTTAGGGTTTTCCATTTTAATTAATTATTAGGTGACGTTGTTTTGAGTTATTTTTGACTAAGTATATAGGTGTTTTAATCCCCTAAAATAAGCCATCAAATCATAACTACCAAATTCCCAAATCAAATCAACTCCCTCCCAAATATTTCTCTCACTAAAACCTTCATTGAAGAAGAAGAACTTCAAGACTAGGGCTCAAGAACTCATCTTCGCTACTCAAATTCATGAGGAATCTTCATAAGGTATGGTAGATTTGGATCTATGGGTAGATATCACCCATAGAGTCCCTTTAAAACTTGATTTCTCAAAATGAAATTCCCCCAAAAAAGCTAGAGTTTCACTCCAAGTCATGGATTCACTTTCAAAACGATTTCAATGATTTAGTGGTCTTATATTATGATCAAATTGATGAATTTCTACTGTTTTTATGATGAATTACCTATGAATCCATGAATTCCCCTATTTTTGTCAAATTGGATCTCAAAGTGTGGGTAATGATTGATGTTGGTGAATTGTGATTGAATTATGCATGTAGTAGTTAATCTAATTGAACTATATGAACATCCATTTCCAAGGAAGTGATACAAGATGTAATTATGAATTGTGATCTAGGGTTCTTGAAGGACAATTTATGAGAATTGTACACGAATATGAGAATTGTGCATGTGAATGTGAAAACTTTGAGAGTGAAGCGTCTTTGATGATAATATTGTGGTTGTGTCATTGAAAGGACAATCACACACACACACCATGCATGAACATGACTATGATGTAACTAAGGTGTTGTTGAAAGGCTATTTCTCATATGCGCCCTTACACATGACTATGAATGTATGTTTATGACTATGATAATATTATTGTGTTGATTGAAAGACTATTCTCATGAAAGCACATGATCATAATGTGAAAGTTTTACTCACATGGATATGATGGTTCTTAGGTTGAAACTACATTCTCACCTATTAAATCTAGGAGCTAGTTTATGAGTTGTGTTGGATGAAGGGTAAGATGCTCCTTCATGTATGTAAATTCAATTCAAGATTTAACATCTAATTTTGGGAAATAATGCTTAGCACCGAAAGGATATGGAATATGAGGTAGATGCCCTCCCGTCAATTTAATAGGCTGGGTTTTCTAATATAGTCTCATGAGATGGAAGATCCCCCGTCACTACAATAGGTTTGGGGTTTCTAGAATCAATCTCCATATCCCGTAACTATGTGCCCACATAGGACTTTAGCTAGTGGATCCACCTAAAATCTAATACATTTAGTCCTACCTTAGGCAAGTAGGACATCTCTTTTCGGTGAGGGACATGACACCGGATTCCATGTAGCTCATATGGTCTATGTCGATTAACGTTATTTTCCCTCCATGACAAGAATATGAACTATGATAAGAACATGAACATGAGCTACCACTTATGACTTCTCAAGAAGATCTACTTAGTGTGTATAGGGGTATGGTACTTCATTCATGCATGGCACAAGTGGACTTTGAAAGGGCTATAGGGTGGTTCTCTTATGCTATGATGATTTATGAATTATGTATGTTAAATGGATTGTTGCTATGAATGACTTCCCTTATATTCAAGTTAATGAACATGAATATTTCCTTGTCTATGATTATTGACTATGATAAGGTCCAATTATGATATGTATGACTATGGTGGCCTAAAAGGAGTACTTAGTGTGGGTGGTATTATGGGATGCCAATCAGACATTGCACAAGTATAACTTAGGGTTACTAAAGAGATGGTTTTATTATGTTATAATGATTTACATGATGAATATTCTATGACTTGTATTTTACACTAAAAGTGAATGGTGATTCTCAAACTTGGAAAATGAATACTTCTCAACTAAAATGTCCCTTTTTAGCATGATTTCAAGGATTTTGTGTATGGCTATTATACTTGGTGCATTTTTGTACTAACCCATATTTCTTCTACATTTTCTACAAAGTGTAAGTTCCAGCGTTTGAGGTGATATTCCTTCTTGAATAAAACTTGTATTGATTCTCTCCAAGAGTTGTGGTGAGTCCTGGGGGGGCATGAAGAAGGACATTGCAGAATTTGTGGCTCAATGTCCAAACTGCCAGCGAGTCAAAGTAAAGCACCAAAAGCCGAGAGGTTATATGCAGTGTATAGAGCTTCCAACTTGGAAGTGGGACATGATCAACATGGATTTATTCACTGGTTTGCCTCGTTCGATTCGTAAGTTTGACTCCATATGGGTAATAGTTGATAGACTCACCAAGTCAGCACATTTCTTGTCAATTAAGACTGATTATACACCTGAAGAGTATGCAAAGTTATATATTAAAGAAATAGTTCGACTACATGGGATTCCAATCTCTATTATATCTGATCGAAGAGCTCAATTCACTGCAAAGTTTTGGAAATCATTCCAAAAGGGTTTTGGAACACAAGTGAATTTAAGTACAGCCTTCCACCCTCAAACGGATGGTCAAGCAGAACGCACAATTCAAACACTTGAGGATATGCTTCGAGCTTGTGTCTTAGACTTCAAAGGTAGCTGGGATGATCATTTGCCACTTATTGAGTTTGCATACAATAATAGTTATCATTCTAGTATCAAAATGGCACCTTATGAAGCTTTATATGGAAGGAAGTGCAGATCACCAATTGGCTGGTTTGAAGTAGGCGAAACTGCTTTATTTGGACCAGACCTTGTTCTTCAAGCTATGGAAAAAGTTAAGGTGATACAACAACAGCTAGCAACAGCTCAAAGCCGACACAAATCATATGCAGATGTTAGAAGAAGAGGATTAGAGTTTCCTATAGGAGATTGGGTGTTCTTGAAAGTATCGCCAATGAAAGGGGTAATGAGATTTGGTAAAAAGGGAAAGTTGAGTCCACGCTACATAGGGCCATATAAGATTATTCGAAGAGTTGGCCAAGTTGCATATGAGTTAGAGCTACCTCAGGAGCTTTCAGCAGTTCATTCGGTGTTTCATGTCTCAATGCTTCGGAAGTGCGTAGGTGACCCATCCTATATCACTCCTATTGAAGATGTACAAGTTACAGGGGATCTCACCTATGAAGAAGTACCTATTGCTATTCTGGATCGTCAGGTTAAAAAGCTAAGGAATAAAGAAATGGCTTCAGTAAAGGTGCTTTGGAGAAACCAACAAGTAGAAGAAGTAACGTGGGAAGCTGAGGAAGCGATGAAATCCAAGTACCCTTATTTATTTGAACCTAAAGGGGAAGTCCAAGGTGCAGAATAGGGGCATTAATAGGTACGCATGAAAGGGTAGTTATTATGTGGTCAACAGTTGATTTAAACTAAGGTTTGAACTTATTTAAGCTATCTGATTATGCTAGCATTCGAGGACGAATGTTCCTAAGAGGGGGAGGATGTAACACCCCGTATTTTACGTGTACAAGTTCTACACATATGGAACTTGATTTAGCTTGGTGGTATAAGTAATGAACTTGATTTCCTAGATGAATGGTGACAATAAAGAAGTTATAAGGGTAACACCCGTACATTGCAATATTGCATGATCGAGTGAACGTTAAATTTTAGAAGTATTTAAATTCTGGATCGAAGGGCTATATGTAAGTCTAAAAGTTAAGGTGATCAAGTGTATATAAGTTTTGAGTTAAACAAAGGAGATTACGCTCGGAAAACGAATAAAAGAATTGAGGTGCTTGTTGGGCTTTATAAAGCTAGCAGGTGTCACCTACTTGCTTAGCTCAAATGGGCTAGGTAGATGGGAAAGGTTAGTTCATGCATTAGTGGGCTCACTTGAGTCCCAAATTAAATAAAAAGGGAAAAGGAATGGAGATGAGGCCTCACATTAATCTGTCCAAGTCCAACTACTTGAGCCCAATAAAGATTAAGGCCCAAATTAAGGGTATAATTCTGGC
>JAJOOS010015721.1:0-23323 GCA_029582725.1 Solanum chiquidenum
TCACTTACTAACTAACAATCAATAAAAAAAACTAATTCAATACACTAATTAACAAATTCAATACTCAAATTGAAAGTTCTAAGTTCAAGTTCAAGTTCTAATTCTAGGTTCAAGTTCAAGTTCTAATTTCAACATCAAGTTCTAAGTTTAACTTCAAATTCTAAGAAATTTATTGTTTTTAACGAATTTTGATTACTATATAATAAATTCTTGTGAATATTGAAAATGGAAAGGCCGAACTTTCCGTGATATAGCTTACATACTTAATTTAAAATTATCATTGAAAATTGTCAAAATTGAAATGGAAAATTTGAAGATTGAAATGAAAATTTTGAAGATTGGAAGTGAAAATTTGAAGATTGAAGGAGGTCATTTGTCGAAAATAGTTGCTATATTGGAGACTACTAATGATTTGAAAGTGATTTAGGTTAGAATATTTGAAAAATAAATTATAAGATAAAATACAATTCTATGATTGCATGAGTCAGTTTTATTGAATTTATAGTTGTATTAATAACAAAGTGAAATAAGAATATGTTATTAGTTGTTTGATATCTTTTTTTCTTATGTTCATGAAGCTCTTGATGGGCAGACCATTTTTTGTTAGGTATTTAGTTGATGTAATATGTATGGATAGTAGTTGAAGAAGTAATATGTATGAGTAGTAATTGATGAACTAATGGTTGTTATTTTGTTGTGGTTTTGTAGTGAATGTAGCAATCTCATGTAATGTTGTGAAACTATTTTGATGTTATTGCTTAGACTTATGATTTGTATAAACTTTCATCTTTTTTTTTTTAGATTATGATTGGAGTTTCCTTATGATTTCTGAATGAATATACACACATTAATAAATCTCAAAATAGAACTTGAATAAATAGCTACAAGAATAAATATTGACAAAAAATAATAATCTGAACACGTCAAATATATTGACAAAAAGTTAATTCGAACACATAAAATAACATAAAGTTATTCATTACGGGTGTGTTTGGTATGGAGGAAAATATTTTCCGGAAAATGTTTTCCAATTTTCTCATGTTTGGTTGGGTTAAATATTTTGGAAAATATTTTCCAAATCAACTCATTTTCCTCAAATTTAAGGAAAATGACTTCCCTTCAAAACTTAAGGAAAACATTTTCCAAAACTCTCTTCCCTTCTGTGAAAGTCCTTTTGGTGTATACAAGTGATTTTGTTTAGTCAAACCTCTATCATTATTAAAAAAATGTACTACCACCATCCAATTAATTTTAATTGTCTCCGTCTTTGTAGAACTGTAGACTTAAACACTAAAATGCCTCTTGAACTTTAGGATATGTCACCCTTAACTTCAAGACCAAATTACTCAAAATCAACATGACTTAAAGATTAATCAAACATAGAGTGTACAAATGACTTTCTAAAACTGGATTGTCCAAGAAACTGACTTTGGCTTGATGCTCTGTCATGGCTAGATTGTGAAGGTGTCAAGAGAAAATCCTCAACTATAACAACATTTTAGAATTTGGGAGGGCTAGGCTCCAGTCTTATAGCATTTAACGATTTGAAGGGTTAGGCTCTACATCTTCTTCATCAATTAGTTTTTTTTGCCTCTTGATGAGTTGATATTATATTGAATCATTAGACTCAAATTCATGAATTATTGTTATATTTTCATGCTAATTGAAGGAGTTTTAGGCCCTAGTTCTAACAAATGTAGACATTCATTGAGAAAAAATAATTTTGATGGATTTGAAGTAAGAAGTGACCCTCCAAGTCATTTCAGTGTAAATATTTTTTTTCATCATTTAGAGCGTTCCTATATCGACCCCAAGTAATTTATGACTTGCTAGGACTAATTGTCACGATCTGAGCCTACACTTTGGACGTGGCCGGCACTCGAGAACCATTTCTGGTCCCCAAGCAAACTCTCGTCCTGGCTGACCACAAGCGGAAGACTAACTCAAGCATACAAAGCTTAAAAACTGAATTAAGTTCAATAACTCAAATACTCAATCTTTAAAAAGATCTGAAAACTACTCAATAGATAAACTCAAAGTTTGAAAAATAACAACTCAAAGAAGATACATACTGAAAACTACTCAACTTTGTCTATCTATGAAGCCTCTACTATTACAGAAGGATATCGGGACAAGACCCACGACATCTCAACACTACTAACTGTAAGATAAAGGTGAAGTCCTCGGAATATGAAAAGGCTCACCAAAGCTGAATGGAATATCACATGACCTCAACGAAGCGCCTGCTGATGATCCTGAATACCTATATCTGCATCATGAAATGATGCAGGTCAAATGGATCGGTACATGAAATGTGCGAGCATGTAAGGGGAATTATAAAGCATAAACATAAGCTTGAAATCGATTAAAAGGAAACATACTTACATTTTCTCAACTCACTCAACTAAACTCAACTCAAGAATAAGATAATCAACTCAAAGATACTCAACTCAAGATGCTCAAGGATAAAAGCAATAATAAAAGATGCAATATATAGAAAACTTTTAAATAGTAGATAATAACTCAATCATATTGAAGAATACAATAAGACTTAATTTGTATATAAAAGTACAATATAACTCTGTGGATATAAGAATACAAAATATCTATGTGGGAGTTTCACTAACCGACAACCATTACTATGAGCAATGTGATGATACAACGTCTCGCCCACGCTGCCAGATTTGTCCAATACCTTACCGGGATATAGAACCTCTCAACTAAGTGGATCCATTAAGCTATACTTAAAAAGCAATAGGGAATCATCTAAAAGTATGACCTCTTACCCCTGTTGGCATACATGGTTTATGGGGACTTTGAGTTGTCTGAACTCGTCCCCATATCGATGCTCAATACTACTCCCAATAATATATACTCATGCTCATATGTTTTAAAAAATATAACTCTTCCTCTAGTTTGAGATAATTGCTCAAACTACCCTCTTAAAAGATGTAAATGCTCTTGAAATATCTTTTGGTCTCATAACTCATTTAGAAATCTCAGTTTCTATTTTATCAATGTAAAAATTGATACCTCTGGGAATACATAGTCCCCTTATACTCTTACTCAATTCATACTTGAAAACTCTTTCTCAAAAACATATCAAAAATTATATTTTAATATAATCATTGATGACTTGGGAAGTCATACTGCATAAACATTGATGGTATATCTAGATACCATACTGCTTAAACATTGATGACATAACTAGATACCACACTGCTTAAATATTGATGACATAACTAGATACCATACAACTTAAACATTGATGACATACTCAACTGTCATACTAATCATGTTTTAAAAACTCTTTCTCAAAACTCATCTTTACTTTCTCAAAAACTTAGTTTAAAACTCAAGTGTTGGCTTTAAAAAACTTCTCAAGATTTATAACTCAAAATAGGGTTCATGCTGAAATATAGACATGAACAAATCAACTCAAGGATATCAATAACAATATAGAAACTCAATAATTAGGAATAGAATTTTTAAAATAACCATGAACTCAAGAACTCAAATCAACTTATCTCAAGAATACTCAAATCTAGGGGTAGAATCCTAGATTTCTCTTTTACTGATTTGAAAGAAGATGTGGGGAGTGAGCACAAACTAGTTCAACACTATGATAGCCTTACATACCTCTTAGGGATCAAACCCTTGGCGAAATCCGCACGAAACCTCAAGAACTTGACGAAACCTTGACTTTTCTCCTCTTTTCTCTTCTTGAATTCTTTTCTAAAACTCTAGCGTGAATTATGATTGTGTAAACTCAACCAAATTATTTTAGACCCCTATTTAATTACTAAAAATGAATTAAATCTCATAGGGTAAGGAAAAGACCAAAATACCCCTCTTAAATCCGGGTAACTTTCCTTAAATAGACAGCCTGACTTCAAACAGGCATATCTCCTTCATACGATCTCAAAAATTAGCAAACTCGGTGGTGTTGGAAAAAAAACTCAGGGATCTTTCATCTTATATCTTATGGGTCTCCTAACTCATCATGTACTAAAAGTTATGGTCATTTGAAGTTGACCCAAAACTTAGAAAAACCTAGGAATGGTTTGAATGAATTTCTCTTTAGTTCTTTTTGGAACTCAAGGTGCTACATCTAGTGACCTTAACACTTGAGAAATTTAAATTCCTCGATAAAATCCTACCCACAACGAAGGATGGTTCGAGTCTTAGCTCAAAAAAATTCTGGGGTGTTACAATATCTTCCCCTTGGGATCATTCGTCCTCGAATGACGGCTGGACTGGGTATTGAATGGGGTTACTCTTATCATCTCTTCCATACCAACTATAATTGCCGGCAATACTATTCGGAACCAACTAAGGGCTCTCATTTAGCTATTTCTCATAGTAAAATATCATCCTCTTCTTCCTCCTCATTTATAACCTTAGATAAAACTATCACACCATAATTATCACGATAGGATCATTAACCTTATCTTTCTAACATTACTCTGTTATTAAAAGGACCTCTGAAAAGATATCTCCCATACTCTTTTGAACTCATTACTTTCTTATTCTCAACACTTGACTTGATTTCCAATCTCATCATCTCCCCCTTAGGCCTAAAGCTGACACTTGAAGGGTATGGACCTATTCCAACATCTCTAACTGGTCTACATCCCTCTTTTACTCTAACACTCGGGAGAAGCTTATCTCGTGACTACCGAACTCTCCATAAAAAGGTACTAATACTTCTTTCTAAGGACCTCTTCTGATTACATACCCTTTCGGTACACCTCGTAATGCTCTTTTTACTCTTGTGGCTTAGTCATACTTCACTGCCCTTATCAAGAGGTTTAGGGTATCTCACTTGTACCACTCATATTTATTGCAGTTAATCACCTCAATTCCTCACCTACTATATGTAAGGTCTTCTAGTTCAAATTTCAAGACAACATCATCCCCTCATGCCATCCTTTTGATCAAGACACTCTTCTCAAATTCAAGCTTAATGTTTATTACTAAACACGAATATCAATATGATTGCTCGCTTACTGTACTAACTTACAACTACTGGATGCAAATTTAGAAACACTCGTCCACTAGGACCTTATGACAAGTAGTCAATCCTTACCTCATAGTCTCCATACTCACAAATTACCATCATATTCGACTTCACAACTTAAGTACTACTTACTCACTTACTGCGCATTATATCTCAAATAGTTCTATCATCCTCTGAATACCATGGGGTTTCCCCCTTCAAAATTCATAAGCCTAGCTTGGGTATACCACCTCATGAATACTCTGCTCGATTATTCAACATATGAATTTAATCTTCTCTTACACGATGGCACTTTGACATCAACTCTATGTTTGTTAAAAGATACTCTATCTCATCATGAATATAACTATTAATCTTCCTTCTACCGAGAACTCTCTACAACATTATTTTTCCTTATTCCACTCATAAAGGAACTCATCACTTATAACTAACTAGGTGTATGGTTGCAAGAACATAATTTTCCCCATCACTATCTCTTTTCCTTAGATCGCCGAACCTTTGCATACTTTCCTCTAATTCTGGGTATTTTCACTACTACTGCTCATAATCTCGTAATTCATACTATATTTTAGGGTGAAAATACTATCCAAGCTCTAAACATACCATCCTCTTAAAGGTCTCAGCTGAATAAGGTTTAGGGAAGAGTGTACAACTTGCTTTTAGCTTAAACACACAATTCATATGAACATGAGTGCATTCCTCTGAAACCCAACACTTAACTCACTCATGAGCTTCTCTCAAGCCCCTCTGGAGTATCATGACTTCCTCAAGACTCTTGCTAAGATCAACTCATCGATAAATGACTGACTTTTCTTTTTAACCGCCTCTATTATGACGGGTAGTCGAATGAATCTGAGAAACACATGAGTATGAATAAATCTCTATGACATAGCTCTATTGCATGATTAAGAGTATGAAAGAAATGAGATAGTTCCTAAATGTTGCAGCCTCCTAATTATAGATGTGACACGCTTCACACTGATAACTAGGACTATACAGACACAACTTCATAGACACCCTTGGACTCTTGAACTCTGTACTCTGATACCTAGTTTGTCACGACCCAAGCCTACACTCTAGACGTGATCGGTACTCGAGAACCATTTTTGGTCTCCAAGCGAACCCTCATCCTGACTGACTACAAGCAGAAGACTAACTCAAGCATACAAAGCTTAAAAACTGAATTAATTTCAATAACTCAAATACTCAATCTTTAAAAAGATCTAAAAACTACTCAATAGATAAACTCAGAGTTTGAAAAAAAAACAACTCAAAGAAGATACATACTGAAAACTACTCAACTTTGTCTATCTATTAAGCCTCTACTATTACAGAAGGATATCGGGACAAGACCCACGACATCTCAACACTACTAACTGTAAGATAAAGGTGAAATCCTCTGAAATATGAAAAGGCTCACCAAAGCTGACTGGAATATCACATGACCTCAACAAAGTGCCTGCTGATGATCCTGAATACTTGTATCTGCATCATGAAACAATGCAAGCCAAATGGCTCAGTACATGGAATGTACGAGCAATCGAGCATGTAAGGGGAATTCTAAAGCATAAACATAAGCTTGAAATTGATAAAAAGAAAACATACTTACCTCTTCTCGACTCACTCAACTAAATTCAACTAAAGAATACGATACTCAACTCAAGATACTCAGCTCAAGATGCTCAAGGATAAAGCAACAATAAAAGATGCAATTTATGGAAAACTTCTAAACAGTAGATAATAACTCAATCGTATTAAAGAATACGATAAAACTCAATTTGTATATAAATATACAATATAACTATGTGGATATAAGAATACAAATTATCTCTGCTGGAGTTTCTCTAACCGACAACCATCACTATGAGCTATGTGATGATACAACGTCTCACCCACGCTCCCAGAACTGTCTTATACCTTGCTGGGGTATAGAACCTCTCAACTAAGTGGATCCACTAAGCTATGCTTAAAAAGCAATAAGGAATCATCTAAAAAGTATGACCTTTTACCCCAGTTGGCATACATAGTTTATGAAGACTTTGAATTGTCTGAACTCGTCCCCATATTGGTGCTCAATGCTACTCCCAATAATATATAATCATGCTCATATGTTTTAAAAAATATAACTCTTCCTCTTGTTTGAGATAATTGCTCAAACTACCCTCTTAAAAGATGTAAATGCTCTTGAAATATCTTTTGGACTCATAACTCATTTAGAAATCTTAGTTTCTCTTTTGTCAATGTAAAAATTGATACCTCTAGGAATGCATAGTCCCCTTATACTCTTACTCAATTCATACTTGAAAACTCTTTCTCAAAAACATATCAAAAATTATATTTTAATATGATCATTGATGACTCGGGAAGTCATACGGCATAAACATTGATGGTATATCTAGATACCATACTGCTTAAACATTGATGGCATAACTAGATACCATACTGCTTAAACATAGATGACATAACTAGATACCATACTGCTTAAACATTGATGGCATACTCGACTGACATACTAATCATGTTTTAAAAACTCTTTCTCAAAACTCATCTTTACTTTCTCAAAAACTCAGTTTAGAACTCAAGTGTTGGCTTTAAAAAGCTTCTCAAGATTTATAACTCAAAATAGGCTTTATGCTGAAATATAAACATGAATAAATCAACTCAAGGATCTCAATAACCAGTTAGAAACTCAATAATTAGGAATAGAATTTTTAAAATAACCATGAACTCAAGAACTCAAATCAACTTATCTCAAGAATACTCAAATCTAGGCGTAGAATCCTAGATTTCTCTTTTACTGATTTGAAAGAAGATATAGGGCGTGAGGACAAACTAGTCCAACACTATTATAGCCTTACATACCTCTTAGGGATCAAACCCTTGGCGAAATCCGCAACGAAACCTCAAGAACTTGACGAAACCTTGACTTTTTTCCTCTTGAATTCTTTTCTAAAACCCTAGCGTGAATTATAATTGGTTAAACTGAACCAAATCAGTTTAGACCCATATTTAATTACTAAAAATAAATTAAATCTGATAGGGTAAGAAAAATACCAAAATACCCCTCTTAAATCAGAGTAACTTTCCTTAAAGAGATAGTCTGACTCCAAACGGGCATATCTCCCTCATACGAGCTCGAAAAATAGAAAAATCAGTGGAGTTGGAAACATGACTCGAAGATCTTTCATTTTATTTCTTACGAGTCTCCTAACTCATCATGTACTGAAAGTTATGGTCGTTTGAAGTTGACCCAAAACTTAAAAAAAACTAGGAATGGCTTGAATGAATTTATCTTTAGTTGTTTTTGGAACTCAAGGTGCTACATTTAGTGACCTTAACACTTAAGAAAATTTATATTCCTCGGTAAAATTCTAACCACAAAGAGGGATGGTTCGAGTCTGAGCTCAAAAAATTTCTGGAGTGTTACACTAACAATTCGGTCACTTGGCCGTTCATTTGGTTTTAATGCAAGTTTCTGTGTTTTGGAGCTTTTAAAACTTGAATGGCTCACTTTGGTCAAAAGTCCATGCAAACGACCTCATAATTCAATTTTGACAGTTTCGTTAACTCCGTAACGTCGAGTTGTTTAGAACAACCTTTCATGAGGATTCCAAGGCTTCGAGAGATAATTCTAAGCCCCTTATGGAATTTGGCTCAAAATGGGCATGGGTGTGGGATCCATTTTTTATCGAGATGACCACGATTGGAAGTTTTGACTACTTTGTTTAGTCTAGTAAGTTAAATGTGGTGGGGTTGCTTATTTTATTTACACGCATGAAGTTTCGAACGAATTTTGAGCACCCCATCAAAGATTTTGTCATAGACTAAAATCGTTGATATGCATCAAATTGTGTAGGACCATTTTATCCTTCGCATTCATGAGGCCCTTGGACCTGTTTGTGAAGGCCATGTTTCTTGGTTTTCGTGATCACGAGGCTTGGCCACCTTCATGAAGGTTGGGTTGGTTAACCCTTCGCATTTGCGAGCCTCTTGCCGCAATTGAGGTGCCTTGATTTTTTACCCGCCGCATTCGTATGGCTTTCGTTGCATTCACGAGACCATTTTTTTGGACCTCCTTGATCACGGGCCCTCCAGGTCGTAATCGCGATGAGTCATTTTGTCTAGTCTTTTAAAGAAAGACTAGACCTTTGATCAACGTTGAATTTAAATCTTTAAACTTGAATTGTGGGAGTTTTGGAAGTCTGATTAAGGTGATTCAAAGCCTAAAGTGATTAGGGAGTTTGGGGCTACATGTCAGTATTCAGAGAGTGTTGGAGATCATATATTTGAGGTAAATTTCGCCCAGAAGGGGTTGTCGTCTCTATTTAATCCTCTTTTATTGATGAAAATTATGCATGTATTGGTTGTGGTCTATTTTGAGCCCCTAATTATGTTCTGGTTTGGGACACAAGTTCAAGAATCTAATTAGAACCTTTTACCGAATTTAATTTTGAAATTTTTGTCACGGGTCCTACATTTTTTGTTGTGACTCCAATTTGGGTTTGTCTTTGTTTTATGTATTTTTGGTGTCTAAATAATCGTATTAACATTGTGAGTCTATTTTTTATAGCGTTGGAGTATTTGGAGGTCGCTCGAAAAGGAAAAGCTCTAGAATAGAGAATTGAAGCATGTGCGGTCTAGCTTAAGTTATGATATACCTTCCCTTTCCTTAGGTTAAGTTTGATTATGTAAATCTACATTTATTTGTGTGAATTTGGGGTGATACCTAGTTGATCATGCTTAATTCCTTAAAATGCATGTTTTAGCTACTTATTTGGTTTTTCAGGATTGATTGCATGTTGGTTGTATTGCTTGTGATCATCATTATCTTATGATGTTCTTTAGTTGTTGTTGTTGTTGATTGATTTCAGCATGTGTGTCCTTAGTCTAGGATTAGACTAGTGATTGATATAAACTTGCGTATATTGGAACCAATAGGCCTTAAAATATCTCTAACTTCGTTTCGAACGACTTTGCTCTTTGTAGACTGATGTCGCAGACTTATGTCTAATAGAATGAGGCTTAGATTAGG
Source organism: Solanum chiquidenum (assembly GCA_029582725.1). Lineage (NCBI taxonomy): Eukaryota > Viridiplantae > Streptophyta > Magnoliopsida > Solanales > Solanaceae > Solanum > Solanum chiquidenum. Next base: position 10,053 of record JAJOOS010015721.1, read on the forward strand.
CGATGACTCAGGTTTGATGACCTTTTATCCATTGCCCCCTCTTTCTACGACCTATGGTTTATAGTTGAGATATTGGGCTTCGTTTGGTGACTTGGGATTGGATTTGGTTCGAGATTAAAGTATTATTTAGATTACTTGGGAGTGGACGGCGTTCCCCCAATGGTAGTAATGATGATTTCACATGGTATTATCTAGTATCTCTTATTGTCACGACTCAAAAATGGAAGTGATGGCACTCGTCTTATCGCACCAAGACAAGTCAACCTAAAACTCAAATAATAACGATAAATATGGAAATAACACAAGAATAAAAGTCTAACAACATAAAATAATCCGAAAATTGTATTCAACCAAGTTAAATCCCTCAAAGCCTGATTGTCACATGTATAAGTCTCTAATGTAGTACAATAGAATGAGGAAAAATATAAGTCTCAATGTCACTGTTTCTTGAGTAGAACAAGAACATAATAAAGGAACAAGAGTGTCCTCTGAGATGACAAACAACTATCTCTCAAGTCTCTACAGTAAAGCCTTGGACAAGGTATAAAAGAAGGATAATCACGAAGATTAAGGTTTGTAACCTACATAAGTATAGAAGCAAGGGATGAGTACCGAACAACACGATACACAACAAGTACACAACTAACTCAAAGTAAAGTATTATTGAACACAAGTACTCTACCCACTCCATCCAAACCTCTACAACTACAACCTGCAATAGTCAAACAACCCAACCTACACAGTTCTCACTCCACATGATGAAGCACATAAGGAACAAATCAAATTGTACCTTAACACAAATAGTCAAGCATCACAGTACTCCACAAATCATAGTTCTTAATGATATGGTTTTTACGGTTGGCAGGTATGACCGTAGGAAGAGCTACGATCCGTACATGGTTCTGTCAAAAGTTGGTCCAAAATAATACTTTCTAAACCTATCTGCGATTGACCAGTACGGTCTGTAGAAGGACCTATGGACCGTAGGTCCAAGCCGTAGGTGAGGCTCGATAGTTATTTTAAAGGACTTTTGAGTCTTTTCCAATGATTTAACCTAAAGCTATGTCATTTTACCTACTACCCTAAGCCCTATATAAACGTTTTAAGCCAAATATTTACCCATTTAAACTCATTCTCTTAAAATCTCTATAACTTGACTAAACGCATCCTCCCAATTCTCTCATTCTATGGAAGAAGAAGAGTTAGGGCTCCATTCAAGTCTCCAAATTCTACATTTTCTTGGGCTTAAAGGATCAAGGTATGTGTGTATTCACCCATGGAGTCTTTTCCTTCATGGGGTCCTTAAGTTATTGTAAATGAATTGATGATTCTTTGAAAGGAAAGTATTGTAAATGAATTGATGGTGCTTTGAAAGGAAAGTATTGATGTTATTGTGAAAGTATTTCTCACTTACTATGATGATCATGATTGTGAAAGGTATTTCTCACAAATGAATTTACATTGGTGAAATGTTTTTTTCATTTATGTTTGATTATGTTTAAGGAGCTATTCTATGTTTTGATCTTAAAAGTTGTGGATTGGTATTGATCACTGCCTTTCCAATGTTAAAATGATATTTGACTTTTATCCATTCCATTGGGATTTAGACCTTGCACCGAAAAGGCTTTGAGGTGAAGGCTCAAATAGGGTAGTCTCCAGTAGAAACCTCTAGTCCCAAAATATGGTCTCCCGTAGGATTGTCTTAAATGACCTAGCTAGTGGATCCACTTTAGCAAATGATGATATGTACAGATTCTACCTTGGTAAGTAGTTTCCCCTTCTTTCGGTATGAGGGATATACCAAATTCCACAATATAGTTCTCATGATCTTATTTTTTATTAAAGCTAATAACCCACAAAATGACTATGTTTTCTTCAAAGTTTTTCTTATGTCCTTTATGTTAATATACTTGACCACGCTATCATGATTTTCATGTCATCTCTTCTTTAAAGCTTTTAAATGTCCCATTATGATCATGCCTACTCATTTTAAGTTACTTATATTGTCATGCCAATGTTTATGCATATTGCCTCATACTAAGTACATTCCATGTATTAATGCATACTTGTGCCTACATTATTTCGCTAATGTAGGGTTTGACACTTCTACTCCACATATTTGTGGTTAGTTGATTCTTTTGGGCTTTTGAAGATTGGTGAGTCCTCATGATCCGAGGGACAAGAGTCTTTGATTGCTTTCATGTCATTTTTGTTTTCTGACTTTCTATGTGATGTATGAGTTATGTCTGTATCACTTTCCTTATGATGTAATAGATGTCTTTGAGACTTATGTAAACTTCAGCTTTTTTCAAACTCTTTTGTATGAAATGATACCTTCTAAACTCTTTCGTTTCTCTTATCTTGTATGATGTATGCTAAGTGTCTTGTGTAGGGCCTCTCCGGGTCTTATACACCATTTCACGTCTAGGGTGTACTTTGGGTCGTGAAAACATTTAGAGCACAAGGTTTAGAAAGGTCCTAAGATGTCTCATAAGCCACGTCGAGTAGAGTTTTGTTCATTAGTGTGAGGCGCCCCACATCTATGAATAAGAGGCAATAAGATGTTTAGGAAATTCCAATTCTTTCATCATTCTAAAGTCGTGCGATAGAGTTTAACTCTATATGTCTCCCTCCTAATACCTATCGGATGTTTTTTAGGATATGTCCCTCAAAGAGCATACGTTAGAAGGAATGCGGGTGAGAATGTGGAATAAAAAGCTCCTCAAGAAGCTCCACAAGTTATGGCTAATCCTTTGGCCGAACAAGTGACTAATGTGGAGTTTAGGGCTTCTTTTCAAGTATTGGCTCAGGCCATTATGGCCTAAGCCAATAGGGATGTAGTGGTCCTCGTGAACCCAAGTGTGGGTACACCGACAACTAGAGTAAGAGACTTCACTAGGATGAATCTTTCAGAGTTTCATGTTCCAAGGTTGAGGAAGATCCTCAAGAGTTTATTGATGAGGTATACAAGGTGTTGATGATCATGGGAGTGACGCCGGTGGAAAAAGTGGAATTTCCCACTTATCAACTTAAAGGTATTGCTCAAGTTTGGTTCAACTAATGGAAGGATGAGAGAGCGGTTGATGCGGGTCCACTTGATTGGGAAAAGTTTAAGGGTGCTTTCCTTGATAAGTTCTTTCCCCTTGAGATGGGGGAGGCGAAGGTACTTGGATTAATTAACCTTCGTCAAAGAAATATGAGTGTGAAGAGTATGCCTTGAAGTTCACACAATCATTTAGGTACTATGGTTGCCGACTCTAGGGAAAAGATGAGCAAGTTCATCTCGGGTGTGTTTGAAATGTTAGTTAAGGAATGTCGTACCGCCATGCTCATTAAAGAAATGAACATTTCTCGTCTAATGATTCATGCTCAACAAATCGTAGAGGAGAAACTTAAGAAAGAGTCTAGGGAGGCAAAGAGGGCAAGGACCGGGGATGATGACTTTTTACATTCAAGGTCCGATGGACTTGATTTAAGTCATATAATTTTGACTTAAATATTAATCAAACTTTATTACCAGTAATTTGACTTTATCAATGTATCATGAATTTAAGATTTAATCCAAATTTAATATGAATTTATCAATAAAACTTCACTGTCTACAACTACTTTTAAGTTTTAAGTTTTTAAAATTACTAATTTAATCCCTTTTATTAACATTAAAAATTAGAAATAAAAAAAGAAAAAGAAGAAGGGCTCACTTGTTTTTTTAATTGAAAACTTGGAAAAACATTATTAGCATATTTTTCCCTCCTTAGATGGTCAAAATTGTGGCCTTAATTAATTACAAAATTGTGGTTCGTTACCTTATCATCATCATCTCATTTCCCACTCTTAGCTGGTATTTGGTAATGGCAATAACACACATCCATCATGTGCAACCCAGCGTGATGAAACCCTTTGACAAGTGTTATTTGGGTCGAAAAGTTCTGTTTGGGTCAAGAATCCAAACTTATCACAATCCAGTACCAACCTTGAGGAGAAGTGTATTGGTTTGTGGGATCTGGGATGCCCTAACAAGTGGTAACTCAGCTGTGATGGCAATTCGAAAAGGAATGCTTCTTTTTCGACAGGTCAGTCAAGAGTAGGATTTGTGTTACACATTTTTACTCTAATGATTTGATTTGAAGGTTACGTTGTTCGTATAATGAAGGGCGATGTGTTAGGGTCTTTGGTGGAGTTTGACAAGGCAATTCAGTTTGATCCTCACCAGAAAGCATGTGAGATTCTGAAATACCATTTTCAAGCAATATTATCGTGAACTCACCTCACATCTTTTACTTCATCAGATCTTTGGCAAAGGGGGTTGTCTCTATATTATCTTGATAGGTAATTGCTTTTCCATAGTTTGAACTCACTCCTCATAATATTTCCTTAAACTGGTTGTTTCTGGTTAGGTATGAGGAAGGTGCACATCAATTCCGTATAGATGTTGCCCAAAACCCAAATGATACAGAGGAGTCAATATGGTGCTTTCTTTGTGAAGCTCAATTGTATGGAATTCATGAAGCAAGAAAAAGATATCTTGAGGTAATTTACAAGTATCCCTATTATTTGAAATGCAGAATGATTTGATCAAGCATCTTTCTATTGTATGCTTCCTTACAAATATTTAAGCATCTGAGTGCAGGTTGGTAGAGATCCACGGCCAGTCATGCGACAAGCCTATAACATGTTTAAAGATGGTGGTGATCCAGAAAAGGTGTGGAATGTAGTTTATTTGTCGCAACAAAGAAATTCAATTCATATAAGTAGTTAATTGAATTTGTTTTAATGGTAATTTTCGAATGAGTATGTTTTAGTGCTTTTTCCATTCTTACACAGATCATAGAGTATAACTAACTGAAGCAGGCAATACCTTTTCTATTTCACTCTCTTGTTCTTATACTTTGACTCAACTCCTCCTTCATTCAGTTATTAGAAGCAAATATGCTAACAACCCAGCTAAAACGTCTTATAACTTTTTCGGAGTTCTCTATTCTTGGGCTTTCATACTGTAAATGACCTAAACGAACTATAATCAACAACTCATTTGTAGTTGCTATAGTAGACAAGTTTTATGCTGCATATGATTTGACTAGTCTGCAATCTGCTAAAGTCTGAGCTGTTTTCATCAAGGAAATTCTTGAGATTATCTCAAATAATTAATGGAGGTAAACATTCAAATCTCGGAACCATGGGCGAGGGACTTTTGCAATGCCACCATATTGTTCCTTAGTTACATTAACGATCAATATCCTATACAAAGTTCTGCTTGGACTTGGAACTACAGGATTTTCTCTAGCAATATATGCTTCAAAGAAACATTCTACTTAGAAAATCCATTTTGTCCTAAAATATTCCTACTCATAAAGCTGTCAGAAAAGTTCATGATATATCTTAAACTGTGAGTCCGTGATACTTGGTAAATGATGAAAGTGCTTCTTGGCAGAATTTATTTCAATCCAGCCTTTCTTATGATACTTTTCAAAACTCAGAGTCTAGTGATTGTTACTAAATTATTACAGTTTTTCCTTTGAAGCATGACATTTTAAAAACGTGTACAAGTTTGTTCCAATGATCTATACTATATTGTTTTGAGCTAGGTCGTAGCTTCGGTTTGGTCTGAATATTTTTACTAACTACATACAATTCTAATTCTGTAGCTTGTTGCTGCATTTCTAAGTGGACAGCCAAATGAATACTTCTATGCTTCTCTATATGCTGGCTTGTACTATGAATCACAGGTTCTTACTAATCCCTATACCTTATGTTCATTATGGATGATTCTTCGTCCAAATTGCTCTCGGAACGTTTGTAATTAAGCTTATCTTTACCCCAGTTTACCTTCACAATGTACGCATTACTCTGAGAATGAACCTGTACACTACAAATTTTCTTATAACTTGTGTATGCCTCTTTTATTCTCAACAGTGAGGTAGAGTTGGAACTTTGATAGATGTAAAGTGCAAGGGCTGCTTTTGATAGGCTTTTATGCAAGTAACTGAAGTACCATCTAAAAACCTGAAATACCATCTAAAAACCTGAAATACCATCTTTCGCTGTGGTCACACATACATATAGATAGTCATGTTATCTTTAAACAGAATCAAGATTTACCCTCTACTTAATTTTCGTATGATTGCAAGTATGAAGTCAAAGCAAAAAGAATATTAGCATATTGATTTACTTTATTACAATGTGATGTTTTCTTTTTCAACGGAACTAAATTTGGATAAAGATCAGTTCTAAACCAAAAAAAGGGCATTTGAAGCAGAGCAAGTGTTAGTAGGATAAAAATGCCTTCTGGAATATATGGAACATCTCCGATGGTTTAATTTGTATAAGAATGGTCTGAGTTGGAAAGACTACCATTAATTTTCTACTCAGGCTTTGAATACTGGGAACTCCAAAAATTATCATTAGATTTTTTTACCTAGGCTTTGAATACTGGATCTCCAAAAGTCTTACTTGATCACCTATTTTGCTCTTGTTTGCTTTCCAGAATGAGCCAGATGAAGCTAAAGTTCATTTAATTGCTGCTTGTCAATCGCCTTATGGATCAAGGTTTTGATGAAGGGTTTTTTTTTTAGCTATTCATTTGCTTACTCTTTAGAAATATATTTTAGCATGAAGAAAAGAATTCTTATTAATATTCATTATCAGGAGTGATGATTACATGGCTGCTCTTGCCAAGGTACATTGCAAATGTAGAAATTGGAACATCAACTAAGAGATTTCGAGATAGCCCGATGCTTCAGCTTGATACAAATCACACATCCATTGATAATACCAGACCTTCACACAATTATATGGTGAGCCATTTTGTAACGGGTCAATGACATTTGGAATTATGATGTAATATAACTTGTGTAAAAGTAGCTTAGCTAAAAGAAGATCGACTGGTATGTTGTGTTATGCAAGAATTCTGACTAGCATATGTCTGTTCTTATTATTTGTGGATATTCTTGTTATTCCATCTCAGGGAATTAGATTGTGCTATGTTTAGACATCATTAGCATACATATATAGTCATGTTGGAATGCATGGTTGAGGTGGACAAGCCTGAGAAAAAACCTAAGCAGAGTATGAGTTTGATCAGGATTTGAAGAATTAGGAGCCGTTTGGTTATTGGATAAGGGTATAGCTAATACATGAATAGCCAAGTTATTTATGTATTAATTTTATACCATGTTTGGTTTGCAAATAGTATAAAAGTTATTTATGTATTAATTATCTTATTTTATACAATGTTATTCATGTATTAGTTTCCAAATATTATATAAAAGTTATTCATGTATTAGTTTTATGCAATGTTTGGTTGGTGTGTTTTCAAATATTGTATAAAAGTTATTCATGTTTTAATTTTATACAATGTTTGGTTGTATTTTTAGTAATGTTACATAATTAATACTCATATAAGTTGTGAGGAAATATATGTATAATTTTATGGGATCCAGCTCCTCTCCATTTTCTCCAAGTTCCTATTTGGATTAATGACACATGACATATGTTAAAATATGACTAAGATTTAATTTTCCAAAATAAATCTCTAATCATGATTTAACTAATAAATATATTATATATTTAATTTTAAAAATTACTATGATCCCCACGATCTTAACAACATATTATCTTGTTCATAAATTTAGGGGAAAATTTTCTTCCTAAATTGTTTTACTTAGGATGTTAATTTTATTTTATTTTTAAGTTAATATTTTATTGCATTTTTTCCTCGAATTTTTCTTTTTAACCATTAGCTATTGAAGAGTATTATTTTTCCTATTTTATCTCACCTTCTTTTTTTCTTTTTTTTCTATTTCCTCCAAAATTAACATTAGTTATATTTGGCAGCAATTCAATATTTAAAAGAAAATTAAAAAGAATCCCACGTAAAAAAAAGTAATTAAGAAGAACTTTTTTTTCCCTATATTTATGGACAAGATAATATGTCGCTAAGATTGTGAGATTATAATAATTTTTAATATTAAATATATATTGTATTTATTAGTTAAATCATGGTTAAAAATTTACTTTGAGAAATTAAATCTTAGCCATTTATTTTAACATATGCCATGTGTCACTAATCCAAATAGGAACTTGGGAAAAATGAAGAGAATAGAAATGGAGAGGAGCCGGATCCAATTTTATTTAAGATAGAAGATGGAACAAATTATGTGTGTATTAGTTATACATAAATTAAAATAATGAAGTTACATATTTACCCCTATCAATCTACTTTCAAAATCTTCCTGGGAAAATGCATAAATTCATTCCTGAAGTTATCCCAAAAAATCAATTATACTCTTAAACTATTAGGGCGACCTACTACACATCTATACTACTGAAAAGTGAATTTCATACCGCGGTAAAAAAATAAAAAAGGCATGCTTGAGTCAAAATAAAGCCAAAAAAAAATTCCCACCCTTCTCCTTCACGCCACCCATCTTTCTTCTCCTCCATTTTTTCTTTATCACAAATACTTTTGTTGCTATGATTAATGGGACAAACAATTTTTTTTCATGGTAGTTTTTCGATACAGAAAACAAGGTTGAGGAATAGGCAAAGATCGGCGAAGTTGAAAAAAAAATCGGCGAGACACCTAAAATGGAAATTTTTCTGATCTTTCTTTTTCTATGTTATTTTCATAAATCTTTCTTCTCTCTTGGAAAAAATTTCCTCTAGATTTTCTTCAAAATTAGTAATAGTAAATCGAGCACTAATTTTTCAATTGTGTGATTATGATCTTTGCAAATAAATATTGATAATTGTTCGTTGGGTTTCTAGTGGTGAAATAATGGTTCGGTATGGTGATATTTGGTGGTAGTGATGTTGTTGAATTTCTTTTTATGGTGGTGGGCTTGATGGTGATTAGAAAAGAAGATTAAATTGGATGAAGTTATGGGTTGATTTTGCTAATATTTGTATTAATAATGGACGAAGAAGAAGACATTGCCGGTGAATATTTTGGAAACAAAAATGGAGTTTTTTAGGTAATAATAGAGAGAGAAAATAAAGAAAAAAATGATTGAGAAAAATAAGAGAGAATAAATAAATAAATTACACGTGTAAGCATATAATAACCTAGCAGGCACGTGTAAATCACGTTGGATTGTACGACTAACTTTGTACGTTTGAGGATGATATTAAATTCATTTTTAGTAGTAAAAGTGTGTAATAGTTCGCTATGTTAGTTTAAACATGTAACTGACTTTTTAGGACATGTGGGTGAAATTTATGTCTTTTCCCACTTTTTGTTTGTTTGTTTTTTGCTCAAAGAGTTGAGTTGTTGTGGACATGGTATGGTACGGTACGATATTTGAAAGTTTCAATACCGTAATTTCGATATTTGGTTTTTAAAATACATTACCATGCCAATTTTTAGCTTCTGCACAGTGCATGTGTTAATTGAAGTTATAAAGATATGTCATGTCATGGGTTAGCTTAGGGTCACTTGTGACACTAAGCACCTTGTGGCGCCTAGGAATAGCCTCGGGGCGTGACAAATACAATTCTTACCATGTTTAGCATATATGATTCAAAGAAAGGATTTCTTCCTTTCAGACATGGAATTTCTCTATCTAAGGATCAATGTCCTAAGACAGATGAGGAAACAGAAAGCATGAAGACAGTCCTTATGTATCAGTTGTGGGAAGCCTCATGTATTTGATGTTGTGCACTAGATTTGATATTTGTTTTGCCATAGGCATGGTTAAGCATAAATTAGTCTAATCCTGGACGAGAACAATGGACATCAGTTAAGCATAAAAAGGATTAGGGATTACATGCTAGTCTATCATTCAGATGAGTTAGTGCCCATAGGATACACAAACTCAGATTTCTAGTCTGAAATGGACTCAACAAAGTCAACCTCAAGAAATATGTTTAGTTTGAGAGGTGGAGCCATTGTTTGAAGAAACATCAAGTAAACATGTGTTGTTGATTCTACCATGAAAGCTAAATATGTAGTATCCTTTGAGGCAACTAAGGAGGCAGTATGGCTCAGAAGCTTACTGAAAGACTTGGCGATTGTTACTGCGATAGAAACACCACTCACGATGTTTTGTGATAATAGTGGTGCAGTTGCAAATTCAAAGGAACCACGAAATCATAAGAAGGCAAAACACATTGAGCGAAAGTACCACTTGATTCGAGACATAGTACAGAGAGGAGATGTGATGGTTGTGAAGATTGCATCAGATAACAACCTAGCAGATCCTTTCACAAAAGCTTTACCACAAATGTTTTTTGATAGACATGTTGAAGGAATGGGTGTTAGAGCTGTAGGTGCATGGTTATGAGTCTAAGTGGGAGATTAATTGTTAGAAAATAACATACACAACATAAGCATTTCAGAATCATACATCTTACATGAATATAGACAACAACCACAAATACGTATCACATACAAAGTATGTTGAAAATTAACTCAGGGATTACCTCTTGAAGCGTATATAGATATCTTGAAGTAAATCCGACTCCAGTTCCACGATATTCTACAGTGACCCCAAATTAATAATTTAACTCTCTCAATATTTGGGTGGAAAAGTATCGTATAGAAAACTGAATGACTTTCTAGGTTTGAAGAATCCCTACTTATAGAAATTTCGTCCCAGTCCAGAAAGGAGAAGAAAATACAAATCTTTTTTCTTCAAGAAGAGAAACACACGTTTCTTTTCTTTCTTGAAGAAAGAATTGCATGCTATTTTTCCTTCTTCTATTAGAAAATAGGATTCTAAGTTCTGGTTAAATATAGACACTGTAGGGCCACATAATTAATTAGTGAGGCTTCCTATTATGAAAATAATTTGAAATAATTAATTTGAATTATTCTTACCATAATAAATTACAAATCATTTCACTAGAAATTTTTAATTGCACTCCTCTATTTATATTTCGAAATTTCCCATTAAACACTTATGTAATTTCCCATGTTAAGATTACTAATACTAATTAATAAATTAAATTACCTACGAATTTAATTCAATGATTAAGTACCTTGAGATCAATACTTAACTTATTTCATGTATCAGATTCATACATCTACAGGCAGTGTTTACACATGAAAACTTATAAGCTTCTCATAAAAAGGTATATCATCAATCTCTATATTGAGACATGGATTCCATCAACTAACTAATTATTTCACCATTATATATTATTATCATCCAATTTACCAGACATATTGATCTATCTCAGAATATCACCTTTTAATAAATCAAAATGATTATTAATATATACAGATCATAATTGTTATATCAAGATTAAGAATATAAGTACATTTAGTAGTTTAGAGAATATATTTTATCAGTCAGTCTAAAATATCTATCTCTACTCAATCTCGTTCAATACATACAAAATGCACTAGCAAGTTAGAACTATACCATTCTCATAATTAAGATATATTACATTAAATCTCGTGCTACAATCTTTCTGATTGTTTGTCCAAATTTTCATCTACGATTGTGAATTATAACTTTTAACTTATAAGAGTCGATAATTTAATATTTTGTGTATAAGATTAAACTCTATACACCAAATCATCTACTATATAAGCTGAATATACATCTATGACAAAATAATCTATTTAATGTAACACTTTATTGAATTGTATAAATAATAAACAATTGTTCAATAAATAATACTATATCAAAATGCATGGTTAATAGTATATCCTAGCACATTTAAGATCATTTTGGCATATTCCACATCTCATTAGTTTCATACCATGATATTCAATATTCTCTTAAACACCAAGTCGAGTGAAACTCAGAAAAACAAATTGAAACAAAAAGAGTATAGATTAAAAAAAATATAACTTTATTAAAACAAACTATAATGGAAAGTGTAACAACTAATGAGATACGAATTAGGAACATAAATATGAGTTATTTTGCTGAAAAACGTTGAACAACCCTCATAACAAGGCTATCCCCTTGAAGAATAACTAAAACAGGGGAATTGCCAATCCCTCTAGCCTTAGCCAACATGATTTCTTTTGTAAGAGCCTTGAATTCTTGTCTATCAATAGTTCCACTTTTGTCAATATCAAATCTTTCAATAAGGATGTCATACAAACTTGAAATTTCTTCCTTGCTCTGCAACTCAAATTCACACGACGAGAATTTACCTTTCCTGTTTTGGAGTTCGTCTCGAGACAATTCCCCGTTTCCATCTGTGTCTAGCATATCAAAATGTTTGTCCGTCCACTTGCCAAACGCCTCAGTGTCATCAACGAATTCCTCCATCATTGGACCATCAACAACAACTACACTCATTTTCGACGATTTGAATTTTAAGTGTTGATTTCTCTCTTTGTTACTATTTGATTTATTCTATAAGAAGAATTTGACTTTGTCATTCTTCCTATTCTTTTGGTTGTGGCTTTTTGATGGTTGATGTTTGGCCTTAAATTCTAGTGAGCCATGTGGGACTTTCTTTGCCCTATCAATCTTTCTTTAGTGATTAGAGCCGTTTTGACACCTACAATTATTATAATGGATTTAAGAATAAAAGTAGAATAGTTTCCACTCTATACGGGTCTCCACACTAATAATTTATTTTATTTTAACATAAAATAAGTGGGTTATTTTTCAACCATGCTTTGATCCAAAAGTCAACTCTTGAGAGTACTTAATAATTAAACTAGTAATTAGGGTCGTCCAGAATTTTAAAGGTCGGGCTTAAGATAATTTGAATTAGATTCATTATAATAAAATCCTCAATTGAGCCCAATTTAATCTTTAATTTCAACTCGTTTTAAGACTATTTATTTGTATTGATGTTATATGTATGTTCCTATATTGAAGGTATGAATTAGGAACTTACAATTACAGTACATCAATTCATAAACCACATAAGGAGAATCTAAAGCGAGTACCCAAGTTATAAGACAAAGCTAACTATAACCTAACTGGACCCCAATAAGTCCAAAATGTGCATACAAGATCAGAGGCGTATCCAGAATTTCGGTAAGATGGGTGTACGATTACGAAAAAATGGTTTTTAAATATAAATTTGATCAGTTTGACTTTTAGGTTCTTAGTATGAATCATTAAATTTTAAAAATTATAGGTCCAAAATATATAATAATACTAGTTTTAAAATTTTAATATACATATTTGATTTAATTATATTAAAAAAATTATAGTGCTAATTTTTTTAAGAATTTTCAACGTAACACACTTGAAAATTTTGAAAGATTTAACGAAAAAACAAAAGAAAAATTAGTTGAAACGCCAAAAGTGTAACTGATAAACACCTGAAGAGGTGTTACTCAAAAATAGAAGATA
>JAJOOS010015722.1:0-19837 GCA_029582725.1 Solanum chiquidenum
CATGGTAGCCTACATCATACTTTGAGTTCACATAGTTTCAGTTTGTTCACTTTGTCCGTGAATCAATATTCGTTAAGGCATGACCTCTATATCTGTTTACAAATGTTTGGTTGTACAACAAAATCAAAATATTTTATTTTATTTTTGTTCAGTTGGCTAATTCTGAATCATTGCCATGGAGTAGGAAATTTTCATGATTTATTTGAGTTCCTTTCATTTGGGAATAAAAAGGGAGTCCATTAACTTTATTATTATTTTAAGGGTGATTTTTTAATACAGTTCATGTGTCCTTTATGCTATCTAGGAGCATGATAGATTTTTCTTTCTTTCTCTTCTTTTATATATATTCGTTGTTCAAAGGTATTGTTGCCAGTCATCATGTTAATTTGTTGTTTTTGAAAAGAAAAAAAAATTAAGGTGACTAGATTTGAGGATTCGGCTTCAATGATTATTACCCTTTATTGGCATGTCTTCCTATTTAATAAGTTGAATAGCTTTTGTTTGCTATGGGTTTTAAGTGTCAAATAGTAGCTTAAATGGTCTCTATTTTAGCATGACTTGGATTTAGTGTCTTTGGAGTTTGTATCCCTTTGTTCATGTCCATGTTGTTTAAGTTCAACCAAGTTATTTACTTTGTATTGGTTTAGGGGCTGCTATGATTTTCTTTAGATATGTTGTTGCTTTATTATTATATGGTACTAATTCTTATTATCGTTTTGTTGCATGTAAATTGTGCCCGAGTTCTTCACGAACTCCTATCGCCTCCCCTTTGCATTTCGGGAGAGCCATAAAGGCTCAAGTTCTTCTTTCCAAGTCAACCATCTATAAAAGTCGATGAACAGGTTCCGAAGTAGAAGGAAGCAACAAATCGAGAAATTGAGAAGATTGGGCCAAAGGCCCACTCTTAATTCCAAAATAAATTGTATTTTGTTATTTTGGGTCTAAGCCCATTTATTTACTATACTTGTTAGTTCTTAGGACAGGTGGAAGAATTGAGCCTAAGGCCCAAAATGAGATTAGGCCCAAGTACTGGCCCAGGCAGACAGAAAACCAGACTTGGGCCCATTCTTCTTATTTATGTTTCTATATTTGCTCACTTATTATTATTTGTGTACTTGTCTGTTTAATTAGTTTTAAGGTCGTTACAATTTGATTTCCCAAAGGATAGCCATTCCGAATCAATTTTCTAAATAACTAAGTAAGAACTCATTTTCCTCGACTTTAAAACATATTTGCAAAGATAATTTACTTAATTAGTATCTTAATATTTCCCTTGAGATTACTTTAAGCTTTCAAAATTGTTTACTCTTCCAACTTAATTAAGCATGTCTACATATTAGCCAAATAATAAATTGTCGGATAACCGCATTAGCGGATGTTCTAGGTGCCTTAAAAACCTTCCTAGAACATTAATAGGAACCTCGAACCCCTCTTTAAATATTTTCAATCGACTTCCCTGTTTTAGTCTTTTGAAAAATAAGTTTTCTTGATTTTTCTTAAAAATTAAGTGGTGACTCTAAATCAGTCTTAAATTATTTTCCTAATAAAACATATCCGACAATTAATTTTGAATATAAACATTTCTCATATTCCACTAAAAAGGGGGAAAATTAGTACTGATAAAAAAAACATGGAATAAATAAAAAGATCTGTGTATCAAAAATAATTGTTTTCATCAATGTATATATTCGTTTAATTTCTTGAATGTCATACACACTATTATCTTCATCAAAACACTTCAGTCGTGCCATGATTGCGAGTTCCTTAAGCTCAAATCGCAAGATATTATCGTTAATCGTAACACATACTCCATCTGTCTCAATTTATGTTGCACTTTTTATTTTTCGAGAGTGAAACAGTTTAAGTTGGATTAGGAATTTGCACACGGAATCTTCAATTTTTTTGAAATGAAATTTATATATTTGTAAACTATGTAAAAAGTACTATATAAGTCACAGTATGAAAAACTTACGGTCAAATATAGATTTGTTTGAATCTCTGCATGCGGATCGTGTGAATCAAATATTGTATTGATGATTCACAGGATTTTCTACCATATGTAGTTCAATTTCATTGTTTTACTTAATTCTTAAGTTAAGAGAAGAAGAAATCTGAAAAGTGTCACATAAAAATGAAACAGAGGGAGTAACTCATTAGGTTGCTTCATTCAGGAATAATGCATAAATGAGTTGATTCTGAATAAAGGAAAATAAATTATTATGAAAATAAAATATATAAAATAAGAGAGTCTGTTGTAAATAAACAGAAGCATTCTTCTCAGGCTTTCATTCTTTAGTTTAGATAATTATGCTTAATTATCTTGATAGATATATAGGATGAGTTTATATAAAAATTATAAATCTTTTGTAATATCTATGAACAATTTTCTGGGAATATTTGGTTGAAAATGTTTATAAATATCTCCAAAAAAAAAAAAAAAAAAGAAGAAGAAGTTGGACGAGCTAAGTTATGACCCATTAATATTCCGCTCATGTTGATCTAATCCATCTTAATTAGACTAAGTAAACTGTAAACAAGATTAGACAATTAGGAACTAAGTGTAAAATCAACCATTGATTTCATAAAGTGTACAAGTTTTGTTGGACATTCCAAAATAGTATAGTGGATAATTATTATTGAACGGAGTATGTATAAGCATTTAAAGAACTTGTTAGTAAAAATACACCATTTAAAACAAATATCTGAGTTCAGGTAATCTCGTACCGACTCATCCATTGATTTCATAAAGTGTACAAATTTTGTTAGACATCTCAAAAATAGTATAGACGACAATTATTATAGAACGAAAAGAGTATGTAAAAGCATTTAAAAAACTTGTTAGTAAAATTACACCGTTTAAAATAAATATCTGAGTTCAGCTAAATTCGTACTGATCTTCTACGTTCAGACGAATATACATTTATTATTTATTTCATATTTGCAACATGTCCCCAATATGAGTATCCATATCTCTTTCTTGGCCGAGCAAACATATAAAATTTAGGTTTTTATAAATAATAAATGATTGGTGGGACTCTTCCCAAAAAAAAATGGTTGAGATTAGAACTCACGACCTTTGATAGTTCTCGTAATATGTTAAATTACCTTTATAGTTCACGTGTAAATTCCCTTCAATGCACTTTGAGTCGAGATAAATGACCTTTCATTTCATTTATTTCTTTTCTTTATATTCCCTCCGTTTTTTTACTTGCCAAATTTTAACTTAATACACCTATTAAAAAAAAAAAAATTGGTATAGTGAGTTTACCAATTTAGCCCTATTAACTGACACTACAACAAAAATAACTTTTAGCGGCAATAAATATTGACATTAATAAAGAGTGTTAAAGTCTTTACCGACATTAGTTAAGTGCCATTAGAATCAACATCGCTAAAGGCTTTAGGGATATATACAAAGAGTGCTAATTGCCGCTAAAATACATATTTAGCGGCAATTAAGAATTAATTGCCACTAATGATATTTTTTATGTAGTGTGATAGTCTTAAGCATTAACGTAACTCATCAATGTTAATAACTTGAGGGTATAATAGGAAGGGAAAAAAATTGTCCTTCCTTGCTTTGTCAAATATGACAAGTACAAATTAAGAGAAGTTAAATTAGGAAATATTTGACAAGTAAATAGGCACGGAGGAAATATTATTTTAGACTTTTTTCTTGAACAAAAGTTCTACCGGAAATAATCATAGTAATAATAGTTGGTACATTCTACTCTCTTTAAGCCCAATTTTATTTGTTGGATTACACGAAATATATTTCAATGTTGTTGCTGACTTTGGTAAAGAAATATTCCTGGGTACATATAGGCTTAGAATATACTTCTTGAGCTCATAATATTGAACCTGGTCTATATTGTTATCCAAGTGAATGCAACATTCCAAAATAAAGGGAATACATTCCATGCACAAATAAGATTGACTCTGTTGATACCTTTCTATTTTACCAATCATAAAGCAAATTGGGCAAGATCTAGAATAACTTTATAAAATATATACCCCTTCAGTCACACAAGAGTCAAACACCGCAAGAAAAGTGTGAATTACATGGAGATTAATATGAAAATTTATAGGAAAATAAGTTTTCTACAGATTTTCATACTGATCCCTAAGAAAATCTCCATGTAATTCACACTTTTCTTGTAGTGAAAGTATTTAAAAATATCGTTGTGAATTGTTATATGATTCTTTAAATTTATTTAAAAGAAAATTGGCATGCATAAGAAAAAATATTAATAGTCATAATTATAAGACAGTGAATCCATTATTTCCAGCAAATTGATGCAAGATTTAATTTGTACATAATTAATACAAAGTTAAAACCTTAGGTATGAGAATTATGCAAGTGAAACCATCACTTAAACTTAAAACACATGTAAAGAAAAAAGGGAAAAGGTATCATATGGGATGAAAAGGAAAAAGGTCTAGAGAAGGAATTACTTTTTTCTCATAATCTCAAACTTTAATATTACCCATATTTGTAGCCAGATTCAATAAAATGTCACCACATATCCAAGTTCAAACCCCACTTTCATATCTTGCATGGAATTGTCTTACCAATACAATATAAATAGGAGTGTATGTTGTAACAAGATTAAATAAACAAGTGGAAGTGCAAGAGTACAAGTTAGAGATGATGAACAAAAATGGTTTTCAAGTCTATTGAGGTGTTCTCGAGAGTTTCCTTGACCACTTCATGAGGGTTTAATTACTTCGTGTTTGATGCCTTGCTGAAGTGTTTGGGGGAACTCCTGGGTTCACTTTGAAATTTACAAGATGAGTAGAAGTGGAAGAGTACTAACGGGAGATGATGAATGAGCAATGATTCAAGGTATTCTCGAGAGTTTCCTTGACCACTTCATGAGGGATTAATATCTTCGTTTTTTATGCCCAGCTGAAGTGTTTGGGGAACTCCCGGGTTCACTTTGAAGTTTACACAAACAAGTAAAAGTGCAAGAAAACTAGAGGTAGATGATGAATGCAATGATTCATGGCTACATCCATCAAGGTGTTCCCAAGAGTTCCCTTGACCACTTCATGAGGGCTTAATTACTTCATTTCTGAAGTCCTGCTAAAGCGTTTGGGGAAACTCCTGGGTTCACTTTGAAATTTACACAAACAAGTAGGATTGGTAGAGTACTAATGTGAGATAATGAATGCAATGATTCATTTCTATATCTATCAAGGTGTTTTCGAGAGTTCCCTTGACCATTTCATGTGAGATTAATATCTTCGCTTTTGATGCCCTGCTGAAGTGTTTGGGGGAACTACTCATCAAATAATGATATTTATGATTTAACAAGAGTCATATATAACGCTTTGATATCTAATTAAGATTAGTTTGTTAAAATAAATAAGGTAAAAATAATAATTTTAAATGAGATCTAATAAGGCAAGAAAAATTATGGCAAGTGATTGTAGGCCAAATTAGAATTACATAGACAATAATCTCAAATATCTACTCATATAAATATGAAAGTAAATGATTTTGTCAACAAAAATATGTCTAGACTAATCATATTTAAGGGCTAAAGATTATAAATTTTATTTTGATTTTCTTCAAATCATGATATACTCTGTCTATTTTATTTATGTTGCATTGTTTTTTTATTAGTCCTTTTTTAGTGAACGGAAGCATGCCCTAAAACTTCATAACTATTCGTCAAATAATGATTTTTATGATTTGATTTTTTATAATTTGACCAGATTCATATTTATAACTATTCGTCAAATAATATTTTTTATGATTTGACCAGATTCATATTTATCACTTTATCACTATTAGTCAAATAATGATTTTTATGATTTGATTTCTTGTGATTTGACTAAATTCATATTTATCACTTTGATAACTGACAAAGATTACTTAACTAAAATAAGGTAAATTATTTTAAATGACACTAATAATAAGGCAAGAAAATTTATGACAAGTGATTGTTAGGCCACATCAGAACCACATCGGAATTATGAGATCATAGATAAAAAAAAAATTATATATATATTAGGCAAGTCTATTGCTAAAATTAAACTTGTTTCATTAAGAATTTTATTTTATTTAGAAATATCATGATGAATATGATGAAAATGATGTTATGCCTCCTAACAGAAGAAATAATGGAGATAGTGATCGAGATTTCAACAGAATGATTATATACCCTCTAACAAAGAAAATAATGGAGATGGTGAGGAAAATAATGACAATGTTGGTGACTCTGATTATGTGTCCTAACAAAGATAATAATCGAGATGATAAGGATGATGTCGATGATAATAATGATGGTTATGGTGATAATAACGATGATGGAGATTCTAGAGATGATGATTGTGATGATGAAACACATAATCATCTCCTAGATTTCCATCTTCGTTACTATCATCATACTCATCATCGTCATTGTCGCCATCATCCGTATTATTTTTTTAGGATGCACAAAATCAGGACCTCTATTATCGTCATCATCATTATCATTATCTACATTATTTACTTTGTGAGGAGGCATATAATCATCCCCCTAGAACCTTTATCATTTCTTCTTTCCGAAAATGTAAAATAATAATATATATTAATCTTTCTCATCACTAAAATCATCATGTTTCTTGTACAAATCTATATATTTATATAAAGCAGAATGATAGACTCGCTGATGTGGCATGCCTCTAAGAGCTGGAATCATATTTATCTCTTTTTTTGTGGTTTTTTTGAGTTTTTTCTTTTTTTAAAAGACATAAAATATTATTTCAAGTTTTTGCAGAATATTAAAGTTTAGTATTTAATTACTCCTCATTAATGGATAAACATAAAAACTTCAGTTATCAATTCTTACACATTTTTCTTAATTATAAAATTTAAGAGGATTTAATCCTTATCACTTAATTACTGAATTTGAAAAGTTTTTTTAAAATTAATTTAAAAGGTACTAATATTTAAAGTAGAGTAGCTAATCATAAAATATTTCAAACAATATGGTAGAAGGTATTCATCAATTTATATTGATGTGTTTATTCTTGTCGAAATAGTGGGAAAAAATCATGATTTGATTAGCTCTTTTCTCAATATTTCATTTTTTATGTACAGTTGTGTTTCAGACATCGTTTCTGTTTTAAATATTTTCTTTCTTTTCTTTACTTTTTAAATTTTGCAGGAACATCAAACTATATTCATTGAACATGCACATACCGGTGAGAGAACAATTCAGCAACGCACTGAAACAGTAACAACAATCATGAAGAAGAGCAAGTTAACAAGCAACGGAAAAAGAACAACAAAAATAACACAACACACTGAAAGCTAATTTAGAGATGAGGAGAAGAGATCTTAGAATGAACAAAAAAGTCGCGACTCCTCTACTTTGTCTCTTCTTCTGATGATGATGAAATGTTATTTTTTTCATGAAAAGAGACGGTATCTTATGATCCTTTTGAAGATATTGATGTAAGAAGAGAATAAGAATTTTTGAAAGAATGTTGCACTATAATTTCTTCTATAAAAAAAATATATTGAGGAATTTTTTTTATTTTGATTGTTGTTACTTATAGAAAGAACAATAAGTGGTCCAAGAGCAAGAAAAATTGTTTAGAGAGAGAATCAATTTATTTATGGAATTCATATTAAATTAGGAGGAGAATAAGGAGAAATATATATTCTAATTCCGTTATTTTGTTTCCTTAAAACACGTTTTTCTATTTTTTTCCCTATCTATTTTTAACGAAAGTTTGTTTTATTTTCTTTTATATATTTTTAATTGAAGTTTGTTTATATTTTTGTAGTTTTTTTTTTGTTAAATTATATTTTTTTTTTCTGATTTTAAAAGATTGAAAATGTGATCAGATCTAATTTCATTCATCATACTAATTTTTTTTTTTACTTTCTTACCATAATTTGATCTCACTCATTTATGTCTTTTCTTTAAAGCACTTCTTTTACCTTTTCTTTTTTTTTTTTTACTTTTTTATTTATTTATTAGCAGAAATTAGTTATCATAACTTGGTAAGAATTGCTTATATTTTTATTTTTTTATGAAATTTGATTTATTTTATTTGAATTTAGATTATTTCTTCTCCTAAAGATTCATTATTTAAAATTAGAAAATGATGACAACCTTCTTATTTCAGATATTTATTTATTTTTATCAATATTTTTTTAACATTTTCTCTTATATTTTCTTAAATTAATTGCTAAAAATTGTGTCTGGAAGTTTATTTATTTATTTTTCTAATTTTTTAGTATTTTTTAATTCTTAAAATAGTGAAAAATTTACCTTAAAATCTTACTGAATATCAAATATGACCATATTTAAATCTTTTCATCATTGACACTATTAATTTTTAAAATTTTCTTTCCATAATCTCATCATTAATGTAATTTATATCATTTCCTTAAATCAATTATTTCCTTTCTTTGTTCTTTGTACTTTTTATTTATCTATTTTTAAAATTGTTTTTTATAACAGTATAATAATTGCATTCTTTATACATAAATATAATTTGATTTGTCATTTATTTCTAATTTCCGTTTTAATTCTTCCTAAAAACGTTTTTTCCCTTATCTATCTTTAATTAAAGTTTGTTTTGTTTCCTTTTATATAACTTTAATTGAAGTTTATTTTATTTTCTTATATATATTAAGGACTAATTTTATTTTATTTTTATAGTTTTTTTTTTAAAATTTCAAAAGACAAAAAAATTACTTTCAAATTTTATAGAATATCAAATTGACTACATTTAATTTCATTCATCATCAATCATACTACTTTTTAACTTCATTATCTTAATTTGATTGTTACTCTCATTTGTGTCATTTTCTTAAAGCACTACTTTTACTATTTTTTATTTTTTTTATTTTCTACTTTTTTTTATTTATTTATTACAAGAAATTAGTTATTATAACTTGGTAAGAATCATATATATTTGTTTACAAAATTTGATTTAAAAAAAAGATAAAAATAGATCACTTCTTCTACTAAAGATTTTATACATATACGTAATATAAGAAAATTAAAATTAGAAAAAGATGACAACCTTCTTATTTTAGATACTTATTTTTATTAAATTTTTTTGACATTTTCTCTTATATTTTATTTAAATAATTGTTAAAATTTATGTGGAAGTTTATTTATTATTTTTTCTATTTATTTTTTGTACTTATAAAATTTAAACGACCGGAAATTTTAGCTTGAACCTTATAGAATATCAAATACAACCATATTTAAATAATTTCATTGATGCTATTGATTTTTAAAATTTCTTTCCTTAAACTCACCAATCACCATTAATGTTATGTGTATCATTTCCTTAAATCACTTTTTTTCCTTTTTTGTTTTGGTTCTTTTTACTTTTTATCTCTTTATTTATTTCAAAAATTAATTGTCATCACTTTATAAAAAATGCATTTTTTTATATATATAAATAGAATTTGATTTGTCTTTTTTTTTATTCTTAGATTATTTCTTCTACTAAAGATCGATATCTATATGTAATAGTAAAGCTAAAAATATAAGAAATGATGTGACATCCTTCTTAGTCCATATATTTATTTATTTGTATCAATTTTTTTTTTTACATTTTCTCTTATATTTTTCTTAAACTAATTGCTTAAAAATGAAGTTAGTTTATCAAAAAAAGTATAATAATTATTTGCATTGCTCAATTAAAAAGAGAAAAAAAAAATTGTAAGAGAAATAAAGTATGCACGAATTGTTTCCGTTTTTAATAATTTGTTTTATTTTCATTAGAATAGAGTCTAAAAATATTTATTTTGAAATCGCTCATTTTAAATCTTCACATTTTCATTGTTCATTATTTTATGCGAATAAATACACATCTTCTTCTTTCTTATATTGATGGTTATGTGCACTACATAACCTGAAAATCAATATATTAAAAATATTAATTTCATTCTTATTCTTGATTATCACTAGACTATTATAACTTATGAATTTAAAGGTTTCGGCAAAAGAAAAAAAATCACATGAACTTGAAGTATGTCAAGTTATAATTTATGAATAGGTAATTTATAAAAAGTTTATTTAAAATTATTATTATACCGCGCGAAGCGCGGATAAGTTTCCTAGTAATTAGTATACTTGTCATCAATCAATTGTATCTATATCATTAGTCAAAATAATTTTATAAAAAAATAATTATCTCTATAAAATTAACTATTATTATTCAAAACTGTGGTCTTTTACTCTATTTTTAATTTAGAAAAAAAATTATAGCTCACAATCTATAAGATCTAGAATTGCTAAGTCATTGCACCTTCAATAGGAAAAAAAAAATAAAGAAAAACTGTAGATTATAAGAATTTTGAAAAAAAAATTGCACAACACTGATTAATTACACAATTGGCTAAATAGTTCCTTTATTTTGTTAAACTTTGAGTTAAACAAAATAAGATAAACAACTCAAAATTGAAAGAAAACTCCTATTTCAGATAACTACAGAATAAGCTTAGTCATCTACCTAATGTAATTAATTTTCTTCAATTGTGTCTTAATGATTCTTACTTGAGCTTGTATTAAAATTTCAACTAGACTTGAAAATGCTATTTATTCATAATAAAAAAAAAAGAATTAGATTCTTTGTTTTGCAATCATGAGAACTTATATTTCAAATTGGGTTAAGAATCATGTACATTCCAAAAAAAAAAACTTTATTTTTGAAATGATTCATATCTTATTGTGTACATTAGTACTTTATCTCTTCTATATTTTTTTATCGGTCAATTTTATTGATTTCACTTACTTTAATTTTTGTCACTTAAATAATAATAATAATAATATCAAATTAAAAATAGTTATATAAAAAAACTAATTAAACACATGTTGAAATTTCAAAAAAAAAAGTAAAATTAAAATTAGAAAAAACAACCTAAAAATTAATAAAACCTAGGTAGGATGGGTTTACATGTAGGGCAATCAATTCTAACTAACTTTTCATGCGATTGATTGAATTATAAAGTTGAGTTTATTGAATAAAATTTTAATATTTATTGAAGAATTATTGTTGTTAAATAAAATCGGAATATTATGTAGTGTTTGTTAGTTATCATTTACTAGATTAATGTTTTTCATGTTTTCATTTTTAGCATAATCATTTAATGATATATAAATAGTGAATGAAAATGTTTTGAACTTTTTTGCCATTAATTAAAAATATTACTAAAAATTATTATCTTTTAGTGAAATTTTCGAGAGGAAAATATTTAGTGGCTATTTTTATAAATATTTTGATTAAATCATGAGAAAATAAAAATAATAGTGTTTTCATACAATACAAAACAAATAAGAAACTTTCCAATAGTTGAGTGAGAATCTTTTTTTCTAGTGAGTTGGTTAAGTAAAAAATAGATGAAAAACCATATATTATAATACAAAATTTCATTAATTTACCATGAAAAAACATTTATTTCTAATGATGTCAAAGCGCACTAACAAAAAATCTAAAATAATTCTTAGTTGTTGTAGCCTGTAGGTGTCTTAAAAAGAAAGTGAATCAATAACATCGACACAACGATTACGCAAAGAGGATTCTTTAGCAAGGAACACAAAAATTAGGCAAAACGTGTCATAAATCTGTAGAAGCAAAGAGGTTACCTAATAAGCCTGAAATTGTTGCAGTGGTATTAGCTTCTCGAAGCTCAGCCTGCACGATTTAAGGTCTGTTAGCTCAATCTCTTTGACATAGCTGTGACAAATTGTTAAGCTCTTGGACGACTGTTAAGAGTTGAAGAAGTCTTCATCAGACCGGATCCATGGCGTTTGTGAGAATTTCGTCTCAATGCTGATCGTAATGGTGTCCGGAGCTGCCAAGGAAGAAGACGCAGAGGGTTTCTCCTTCTCTGTATTTTGCTTTTGTTTCCTTTTTTGCTCCCTGTCCTTTTGGATATTAAGGGACTTGTTTATTTTATTTTTATTCAATAAAAGGGTGTCATTGTCATTAAACAATTTTTTTAAAATATAATAAGTAAGAATATTACAAAAAATATATATATAATTTATTATCCTCCCCTAGGAGCTCCCATCCCATTTTGCTCCCGAACTCGCAACCTTCAGGTGAAAGTGAGGGGTGCTTACCATCCAAGCAACTCCCTCTCGTCGAAAAAAAAATATAATCATGTATACATAGTTTATAGATTGTCCGTCGAGATGATTCAATTGATTTGGAGGGTGGTTGGTTATCTATATAGGTGATTCGGAATTTATTCCCCCCTCCATGCCTTCTGACTAGGACCTGGGTTACCCTATGGTTCCAAATAAAAAGATTGCTTAATCTTGGGAAAAAAAGAAATTGAAATATTTACAGATTCTGTTCTTTTTATCTGCCAAATTTTAATAAAAATATGTTTTTTATGGAAGAAAAAATATATTTTTGTAGTTTATTATAGGGTAAGAGGAAACTATTTTTATATGGTTTCATCTATATATTAATTTTCAATAACTTCTAGAATTTAGTGATATTTTTAATTAATCTCAGGTTGCATTATAGATGAAAAGGAAATTTAGCTCTCTCTCTTTTTATGACTAGTGAAACTCTAAGAGGCTTATTTATTAATATGGATATTTTATTATGTATTTATGTGCTCAATTATAATAAATTATAATTTAAGTGTTTAAATGGAATTTATTGAAAAATTTAAAGGATTGGATTACATAATGAGATCTCGCTCCACACTTTTTTTAATAGAAAAAATAAATTAGTGAATGAAAAGCATATCCTACACACCAGAACTCTTAGTCAAACAATGATTTTATGATTTGATTTCTTATGATTTGACCAAATTTATATTTATGATTTGACCAGTTTTATATATATTACTTTGATAGCTAATTGAGATAACTTTGTTAAAATACAATAAATTACTTTAAATGAGACTAATAATAAGGCAAGAAAATTTATGACAAGTGGTTCTTAGGCCACATCAAGATTATGTGAAAATAATGAGAACATAGACAAATATATATATATCACATAGATCTATTGCTAAAATTAAATTTGTAGTACTAAAAAATTTATTTTATTTAGAAATATCATGATGAATATTATGAAAATGATTTTATGCCTCCACACTGAAGGAATAGTGGAAAGTGATCGAGGTTCCAGCAAAATGATTGCATACCTCTTAACAAAGAAAATAATGAAGAGGATGATGACGTTAATGACGATGTTGGTGACTCTAATTATATGTCCTAACAAAAATAACAATGGAAATGATGAGGATGATGGTGTGGATGATAACGATGATGAAGAAGAATAACGATGATGGAGATTCTAGAGATGATGATAATGATATAAAGTACATAATCATCTCCTAGTTCTCCTTCATTGTTATTATCATTGTCATCACCGTTGTTGCCTACATTCTTAACCGTGTTATTTTCATCATTATTTTTGTTAGGAGGCACATAATTTAGATCACCAACATTCTCGTCATCTTCCTCATCATCTACATTATTTTCTTTGTAAGGAAGCATATATATAATCATCCCGCTAGAATCTTTATTGACATCTCTATCATTTCTTCTGTTCTTAAGAGTAAAATAATAATATCCGTTCACTTTCCCATCATTAAATTATCATGTTTCTTGTAAAAGTAATCATTGTACTTGTCAATGGTTATATCTATATCATCAGCCAAAATAGTTTTATAACAAAACAATCATCTCTTTAAAATTAACTACTATTATATCAGAGCTATAGTCATTTACTTTCATTTCTAATCTGAAGCAAAACAAAATTATATCTCAAAATCTATAAGATCTAGAATTGCAAAAGTCACTAAAGGAAAAATGCAAATTATAAGAACTTGAGAAAAAAAATTCACACAACACTGATTAATTACACTACTGAATTAATAAGCTTAGTCATCTATACCTAATTAATTTTCTTCAATTTTGTCTTAAACCAAGTTTGAGAATGATTTAAGTGTTTTACTTTAATTAAGCCTATTTAATATTGGTTTAATATTCTACTCCTAATACCCAGTTGAATTGCGACTTTGTATTCTGCTTAACAAACTTTAGATATTTTAGCTCTTTTGAATATATATTAGTGTTATGGATTTTCTTCTTATTATGCTTTATAAAATATATAAGACAGAATTTCATTCACATTTAACTAAGTAGATTATCATCTCAAATACAGTGAGAGTTAACTCAGTGTCTGAATAGATTACAAAGTAAGCATTGGACAAAAAAACAAAATCTAATCTTGAATTGCCAATACATTAAAACATATAGACAACAAAATTTGGTAGATATATGAGAAATGTACAATGACAAAACCAAAATATGTATACTCTCTATGAGTCACCTTCCGCGAGGAGACTTTTGATAGGCTTGTAATGGAGAAGCAGACGGTGTCATATGCAGGGGTGAACGATGATGCCTCATAGGCGATACAGCCACTGGGCTGGGAATAGCTCTATGCTCGGTATGTGAGAGTTTGCTAACACCTTTTGGTGATTGAAGTTCTTCAAGAGCAGTTAAAACCTCGGACATTTTGGGGCGAAGCTTGGGTTCATTGCTTAGACACTGCCAAGCAAGGTTAGCAGATGTATAAGCTCCTTTCTGGGGATACTGGCCTTCTAGTTTGGTGTCCATTATTCTAAACAACTTCCGTTTGTCCCCTAAATATGGCTTTGCCCAGTCTACAAGATTCTGCTCTATACCGACCTTTGTGTTGTCAACTGCACGTCGTCCTGAAAGCAGTTCGAGCAACACAACACCAAAGCTGTATACATCACTTTTTGCTGTCAAACGACCTGGAAGATAGCGGGATATTTAGTTACAAGATAAATAGTCCAGCAGTATTACAATAGAATGTGTTTCATGAGGAAAGCAGAGTTATGTTTACTCATAATAAGAAATCAAGCTCTTTCTTCTCCGTGAAAATACCGCAACTTTATAGAAAGTCTAGATAAATAAGATCGGTAACTGGGGATACTTTTAAGGGTCGTCTTTAACCCCACAAAGGTAAGGGTAAGGTTTGCGTACACCATCATAACTAAATTATGAAAAGTAAAGATTCAACAACCATAGAACAAGATTTATCATCAAAAATCATCGTTTAATATGTTTTGCTCCAAAATCTACAAAATGGATATCTAATCAGAAGGCCATGCGATATGTTCAATATAGCTAAGCTAACAAGAGAGGCAATGTATTAACCTGTAGCAACATATTCTGGAGCAGCATAGCCTTGTGTGCCCATTACTTGAGTTGATACGTGTGTGCGATCACCAGTTGGCCCGGCCTTGGCCAAACCAAAATCTGACAGCTTTGAATTAAATTCCTGCAGTCCAAGAAAGCAGATATGTCTTAAGCTTCGCAAGAACAGCAGGAGAACTTATGCTAAGGAAAAGGCATATTTACACAAAGGGAGATCGGGGTCTGATACGTACCGCATCCAACAGAATATTAGAAGCCTTGAAATCTCGATATATGACTTGTTCTTTAGAATCATGAAGGAAAGCAAGGCCTCTAGCAGCACCAATAGCCACCTTAATTCTTGTTGCCCAATTCAGAGGTTGAGGTCCTCCTGTTTAACAAAAAGATTAAGCCAAGAATTACCACCAATTTGTAAATACACATATAATACTAAGCATACCCCTCATATGTGAGCCGAAAACTTTCCCCTCCATTTGTTCGGGACACAAGGGAAATGACATAAGGGAGAAACTACTACTAGAAATCACAGCAGTATGACAAATACAAAGCTAGGAGGGGAAGAAAGCAGACATACTTCTAAACAAATGGTTCTCCAAGCTTCCTTTAGGCATGAACTCATACACTAAAAGGTGGTTGTCACCGTCGATGCAATAGCCAATGAGTTTAACCAGATTTGGATGACGAAGTTGCCCGAGGTAATTAACTTCAGTCTGCAGAGTATTTTACATTAGTTACTATGCCAACGAGAAAAAAGTGTTCAATTTAAGAAGGATTATAGCAGAAGTAACATACCAACCACTCCTTGTGACCTTGAAAACCCTCTGGCTTCAATTTCTTGACAGCAATCACTATTCCAGAACCAGGTTTTGAAGCAGTAAGAGTTTGCGCATCGATCCATCCTTTAAAAACACAACCAAATCCTCCTTCCCCAAGAAGACTGTCAGGTCTAAAATTCCTTGTTGCATTTTTCAGTTCATTGAATGAGAAGGATTTGACATTAGGAGAAAATAATATTTCGCTTTCAGATCTCGGAGTAGGAAGGCTTTCGGAACTACTTTTCCTACCATAGGATGGAATACTTAGGCTTGATGGAACAGAAGAATTGCTTTTTCTGTCAGGAAATCTTGAGGCTTCATAAGCTGGCATATAAAAGAGTAGGGAATGTTATCATTCAGTCACATATACCAATATGCATTCTTAGAATAAAACTATTCTTTTCAATAGTATATGGTTGATTTTAGGGGACAGGACAATTTCAGTTAACTTACTATGATGTTTTTTACATCCTAAACATAAGGAAATTGGAGACAGACATGAAAAAGAAGAATCTTGGTGATTGGAAATAAATGTACAACTACAACAAAACAACATATCAAGTGCAATCCCACAAGTTGAGCCTGGGGAGTGTATAGTGTACGCAAACCTTGTCCCTACATGGGGAGGGCAGAGTGTACACAAACCTTGCCCCTACATTAGGAGGTAGAGAGGTTGTTTCCAATAGACCTTCAGCTCAAGGACAAAGGTGCAACTACTCGCAGCAAAACATAATTATTCAATGTATTCAAGCGGAAAAGAATGATTTGTAAATAATCTAATCATTTTTTGAGTTCAAACAACAGATGAGGCTGAGAAGCAACTAGGCAAAAAGCAAACACAGATATCACAAAACTCAAGCAAAAGTTAACAATCAACATCCAAAATTCACAAATCTCTATACCAAAATATCTTGCAAAAGTCAACCAACGTGGAAAAAAATACAAAGATCCATGCTTTAATGCACCAACATAAAGATCAAACCAAATTCATCAATAAACAGAAGCAAAATGAAACAAACCACACATCAGAGTTCTCTCTGCAAGCTAAAAACTAGACTTCCAATTTTAATGCCTCTCCCCATACAGTGATAGGAAGCAATCAAGATTCTATAACAAAAAGAAAGAAAACAACTAAATTCACCCAAAAACCAAAGCAATTAAAAGCAAAGAACTAAATCACCATCACAAAGCAGAAAAAGATGCACAAAAAAAAACAATCTTTATCTTTTTCCATACCCCCCCCCCCCCACACACACACACACATCTCCACACACAGGAATCAGCTCAATAAACTCTGATATACCCAACAGAAGAACAAGCAAAAACAGAAAGGGTCAAGTACCAGAAGGGGTAGTAGAGCTCAAAGTAGCTTCAACTCTAGCTGAGGAACCAACACAATTGCCCATCAAGAAAAAAAAAATTAAAAACCCCACAAAAGATCAATCCTTTACAAGTCAAAATCAAGTCTTGGGAGCAATATTTCTGCAAAAAAGCTAAAATCTTGAACAACCCAAATACAAGATATTTTTGTTTTTGGAGTTGTAAAAAGTTTGGTGGGAAAAACTGAAAAGGGTCACATGAACAACTACAAAGAATAGTTCTTGAAGGCTTTTGAGTAGATAAATATAAAGAGAAAAAAAAAGGAATTAGAAGGGAAGAAGCTATAGAAATGGTGAAGTAGCTTCCTTTTTCCATTTCTCACTTGTCTTTTTCTACTCGACAAAATGTGTGTCCTTTGTTATAACGTGGGCGTCACTACTCCGTCATCTTTTTCTTAATTCCTAATTTGCCCCTACTCCCGTATTATCGAACTCCGACTAATTCAGATTCACGTCGTTATCCATTCAGGTGATAGCTGATAGTGCTTCCTACCCAGGAATTTTGCATACCCCAAAACTCAAATCTGAGATAACTGATTAAAAAAGAAACACCTTATTCAGTGCGACACATTTTTTGGCAATAGTAATTTCATAATAATTACATCAAGTTTCTAATTAAATGTTTGTTTACTTTATTTAAAACTTAGTATCTAATTATAAAGATTTTAAATTTAAATTGATGTTTTATATTTTACATATTTGAAAAACACCTAATTTATTTTTTGACTCATATTTTATTTTTTTAACTTTATTTTAAACTGGTATTTAATTATTTAAAAATTAAATTTAAATTGAAAAGTTATATTACAAATTTGAAAAACACCTCATAATTTTTAAACAAGATTAAAATTTGATTAAGGATAAAATTATCCACTTTTAAGTGAGTAATACATGGACGCTCATAATGAATGATTCAACTATTTAGTCTCAATTTTATTCCTCGTGAGTCGTGATGCACATTTTCAAATAATTATTAATTATCTCATTGGTTCATATTGACTTGACACTCCTCTCGTTAAAAAATTGTTTATTGTATTATTTTTATTAATTCTATTTTAGAATACTATATTTGACTACTTCATTAATTTCAAATTATCTATTGGATTTATTTTACATGTTCATTAAAAAATTATTGATTAAAAGGAATTTTGGACTGTTGCATCTTCGTCTTAAAACATAATTTATCTTCATTGAATATTACTTTACTAAAATATTTGTAAGTCGTCGATAAGCGTTACTCCTAGAGATAAAATGGGAAAAAGTTAATTAATTTTGTATTAAACTTTTAAAATAATAAATTATTTGAAATAATTATTTTTAAAGATTACAATAGATAATTTAATACTTTATGTAGTTATTTAACCTTCCAGTTTAAAAAATATCATTCAAATTTACCAATGTTCTCATTTATTACCCTAAAAGCTAAAAGTAAAAATCTACTATGGGAAAAACTTAAATTTATTACTTCTTCTGTCTTAATTATGTGTTCCATTTAATTTGAGCACTAAAACTATGATTAGACTTGATTTTTTATTACGAAAAAAAGGAACTAAAATTGACCTTTACTTTGAACTACTTAACTAAAAACAAAACAAGTTTCAGTAGACTTAATCTTATATATTAAGTTATGTATAAGAAAATATTGCCAGTGTAAAGTTTTTTCTTTCATTAGAAGTGGTCAAATTTGAGTATATTACAATTTTTTGCTTTAGATATATTCTTTTTCTTCTTCGTCTTTATTTTTTTAAAAACACATTTTTTTAAGCTAATGATCTATCAAAAATGATATTCTTACCTCATATAAAACGTAGATAAGATTTACATATATTTTATTTTCTACAAATTTCACTTATAGAATCACACTGATTAAATATATTATTATTAATATTTAGTTTTCCTCAAAATCATTTGTAGAACCACACTAAAAGTATGTCATTGTCAATAATTAATTTGCAATAAATAAAGAGTACCTAACAAGTTATTGTTCATTGATATTATCCCAATAATTGTAAAAGTCTAATATGAAGGGCTCATAGGAAAAAAATATAGGCATAATACATAAATTAGACTCTAAACTTGGCTTCGAATTTTAAGTATGACCTCTAACTTTTAAAGTGCACAAGTAGGCACTTCAACTATCCAATTCTTAAACAAAAAAACACGTGAATCCAACCTGGTATAACGCGTGATTGAGACGCAATTCAGGCGCGTCAGGGGTATTTTTCGAAGTCCACAACAGTAAAAAAAAAGCGGAAATGACAATTTTACCCTTAATGAATCCCTTTTAAATATATCTTTATTTTTTTCAAATCAAAATCCCTTTTAATTATAAAATATGTGTAATTTTTTAATTACGTGGCAGTCACTGAGTGGCTCAATAAGCCACGTAGGAGCGTTTGTATATCACACAATTTGGCTGTTGGATTCGCGTGTTTTTTTGTTTAAGAATTGGATAGTTAAA
>JAJOOS010015723.1:0-17923 GCA_029582725.1 Solanum chiquidenum
CAAAAATGTCCCTTTTAAAGCATGTTTTTGCATTGTCATCATACTTAGTACATTTATGTGTGCTAACCCATATTTATCTTATTTTTACTACAAGTGTAGGTTCTTGCAAGTGATTGATTCTAGCTAGGATTGAAGTTCTTGGATAGAGTTTTCCTCCAAGACTTGGTATGTGCTCATAGATCGAGGACAAGGAGTTTTATTGTTTCTATTTCTTTATGTTTAAGACTATTGTTTAGAATTCAATTGTAAAGGGCCGTGACCCTATCGTGTTAAAGTTTGTCTAAAATGGCCATGTGAGACTTAGACTTCCGTTGTGTCTTTTGAAAGATTTTTAAATAAATGTTTTGAACCGTATCGTTTTAGATGAAAAGTTTTAATTCCATACTATTTCTATTACCTATGCAATGAATGAATGCTATGAGGTTTGTATAAGACCCCTTCGGGGTCGAGTACTCCGTGTTACGACTAAGGGGTGCTCTCGGGTCGTGACAAACATGGTATCAGAGCACATGGTTTTGGGAATAGTATTTAAGCTTGATGTCTAACAAGCAATGTCTTGTAGAGTCTTGTTCCTCGGTGTGAGTCAAGACACGTCAATGAGTGAGAGGCTATAGGATGTTATAAAGTTACACTTCTTTCATATTCTTGAAGTCGTGCCTAGAGTTTAGTTCTATAAGTGTCATTTTCCTAATCCTTCTCTTGTGTTTATAGGATATGAATACAAGGGCTACCCCAAGGAGGGTGGAAGAGGAAATTGAGAATGAGGGAGCTCCTCCCCAAGATCTTCAAGGTGGCCAAGTGCCTCAAGAGAATGAAGTTCCAGTGGATCCCCCGACCATAACTAATAAACAGATTAGGACGGCTTTTCTAACCTTAGATCAAGCCATGACGGCTCAAGCTAACCGAGATATGGGGCCTAGGGTGAATGCTAATGAGAGTACCGTGG
Source organism: Solanum chiquidenum (assembly GCA_029582725.1). NCBI lineage: Eukaryota > Viridiplantae > Streptophyta > Magnoliopsida > Solanales > Solanaceae > Solanum > Solanum chiquidenum. The sequence continues at coordinate 947 of JAJOOS010015723.1, forward strand.
CCTCAAGGTTGAGAGACTTTGCGAGGATGAATCCTCTGATATTTCTTGGCTCTAGAGTTGGAGAGGATCTCCAAAAATTCTTGGACGGAATTTATAAGAGAGTCAATGCTATCGGGGTATCTTTTAGGGAGAAAGTGGAGTTGGATTCCTATCAATTAAAAGAGGTGGCCCAAGTGTGGTTCACTCAATTGAAAAGCAATAGGCCTTTAGAAGCGGGTCCTATAGAATGGGAGGAGTTTAAGGGAGCATTCCTTGGTAGGTATTTTCCCCGTGAGAAGAGAGAGTGTAAGGTTTAGGACTTTATCAATATTAAGCAAGCTAGCATGAGTGTGGAAGAGTACTCCTTGAAATTTACCCTCTTGTCTAAGTATACTTCATCCTCGGTGTCTAACCCTAGGGATGAGATAATTAGGTATGTGACGGGTATATCTGACCTAGTTGAGAAATAAGAGAGATCCTAACCAAGGTTCTTCTAGTGCTCCTAAGGTTTATGAGGAGAGAGGTGGTGGACCTCCATTTTCTAAACCTCTTTGCGCCACTTGTGGGAAGAAGCATCATAGGAAGTGCCTAGCCGGTACTAGTGGGTGCTATGGTTTTGGAAAGCATGATCACCAAGTGAGAAATTGTCCTACTCTTACGGCTAGAGGAAGGAGGTCAAACAAGCTTCATATGTTTGCCCGGATCCTAATGCTCCAAAGAAAAACCGTTTATATGCACTTCAAGCCAATGAGGGCAAGGGAGCTAACCCGGATGAAGGTACCAGTAAGTGATAATTCCTTGTGGTCATGAATGATTTTTTGAGGTTGTTATGTTGTGTTCATGATTGGGCTTAGTTGGGTTTTCTCCTAAGTGGGGGATAGTTTGTTGCATAGTAAGGTTGTTGAGAGTGCTGATCCTTATTTCTTTCCTCTTATTCTTATTTAATTTTAAGACCTAGAGTTCCTTGTAGCTTGTTTCTTGTTTTGGAGTTGTGCGTGAATATGAGTTTTCATGGTCTCCTTATGTTATGCATGTTCTAGTTGAATTTTTGCTTATATGAGAAAATGAGTTTTCATGATTTATGTTCCTCGTGTTGATTTGCATATAGTATGAGTTGTCTATATGCTTCATGAGGTGAATTGTTGAACATGCCTAAATGTTCTTTTGAGAGTAAATGCATAATGAGCTTAATGATGTTATGATGAGCATGATGTGAGTTGGAGAAGAAAGTTCCTCCAATAAAATGAGAAATGTTGTTGCTTTGATGCATAATGAGTATGTAGATGTAATTCCTACTTTCTTGTTTATGCATTGTTTATGATGTTGCATGATTGTTGGGCTGCTAGTCTCGAGTCATTTTTCCCTTAATGTATTTTAAGTGTCATTCAAGGATGATTATTCCTAAGTGTGGGATAATGTAACGACTCGGAAAATGATAGGTTGAACTAGAGCCTTAAAGTTTCGGTTAGTGTGACTTTTGGTTGATGTGTAATAATAGGTCCATTTTCTAAACCTCTTTGCGCCACTTGTGGGAAGAAGCATCATAGGAAGTTCCTAGCCGGTACTAGTGGGTGCTATGGTTTTGGAAAGCATCATCACCAAGTGAGAAATTGTCCTACTCTTACGGCTAGAGGAAGGAGGTCAAATAAGCTTCTTATATTTGCCCGGATCCTAATGCTCCAAAGAAAAACCGTTTATATGCACTTCAAGCCAATGAGGGCAAGGGAGCTAACCCGGATGAAGGTACCATTAAGTGATAGTTCCTTGTGGTCATGAATGATTTTTTGAGGTTGTTATGTTGTGTTCATGATTGGCCTTAGTTGGGTTTTCTCCTAAGTGGGGGATAGTGTGTTGCATAGTAAGGTTGTTGAGAGTGATGATCCTTATCTCTTTCATTTTATTCTTATTCAATTTTAAGACCTAGAGTTCCTTGTAGCTTGTTTCTTGTTTTGGAGTCGTGCGTGAATATGAGTTTTCATGGTCTCCTTATGTTATGCATGTTCTAGTTAAATTTTTGCTTATATGAGAAAATGAGTTTTCATGATTTATGTTCCTCGTGTTGATTTGCATATAGTATGAGTTGTCTATATGCTTCATGAGGTGAATTGTTGAACATGCCTAAATGTTCTTTTTAGAGTAAATGCATAATGAGCTTAATGACGTTATGATGAGCATTATGTGAGTTGCAGAAGGAAGTTCCTCCAATAAAATGTGAAATGTTGTTGCTTTGATTCATAATAAATATTTAGATGTAGTTCCTACTTTCTTGTTTATGCATTGTTTATGAAGTTGCATGATTGTTGGGCTGCTAGTCTCGAGTCATTTTTCCCTTAATGTATTTTAAGTGTCATTCAAGGACGATTGTTCCTAAGTGTGGGATAATGTAACGACTCGGAAAATGATAGGTTGAACTAGAGCCTTAAAGTTTCGGTTAGTGTGACTTTAGGTTGATGTGTAATAATAGGTCCATTTTCTAAACCTCTTTGCACCACTTGTGGGAAGAAGCATCATAGGAAGTTCCTAGCCGGTACTAGTGGGTGCTATGGTTTTGGAAAGCATTATAACCAAGTGAGAAATTGTCCTACTCCTACAGCTAGAGGAAGGAGGTCAAACAAGCTTCTTATGTTTGCCCGGATCCTAATGCTCCAAAGAAAAACCGTTTATATGCACTTCAAGCCAATGAGGGCAAGGGAGCTAACCCGGATGAAGGTACCAGCAAGTGATAGTTCCTTGTGTTCATGAATGATTTTTTGAGGTTGTTATGTTGTGTTCATGATTGGCCTTAGTTGGGTTTTCTCCTAAGTGGGGGATAGTTTGTTGCATAGTAAGGTTGTTGAGAGTGCTGATCCTTATCTCTTTCCTTTTATTCTTATTCAATTTTAAGACCTAGAGTTCCTTGTAGCCTGTTTCTTGTTTTGGAGTCGTGCGTGAATATGAGTTTTCATGGTCTCCTTATGTTATGCATGTTCTAGTTGAATTTTTGTTTATATGAGAAAATGAGTTTTCATGATTTATGTTCCTCGTGTTAATTTGCATATAGTATGAGTTGTCTATATGTTTCATGAGGTGAATTGTTGAACATGCCTAAATGTTCTTTTGAGAGTAAATGCATAATGAGCTTAATGACGTTATGATGAGCATGATGTGAGTTGGAGAAGGAAATTCCTCCAATAAAATGAGAAATGTTGTTGCTTTGATGCATAATGAGTATGTAGATGTAGTTCCTACTTTCTTGTTTATGCATTGTTTATGATGTTGCATGATTGTTGGGCTGCTAGTCTCGAGTCATTTTTCCCTTAATGTATTTTAAGAGTCATTCAAGGACGATTGTTCCTAAGTGTGGGATAATGTAACGACTCGGAAAATGATAGGTTGAACTAGAGCCTTAAAGTTTCGGTTAGTGTGACTTTAGGTTGATGTGTAATGATAGGTCCATTTTCTAAACCTCTTTGCACCACTTGTGGGAAGAGGCATCATAGGAAGTGCCTAGCCGGTACTAGTGGGTGCTATGGTTTTGGAAAGCATGATCACCAAATGAGAAATTGTCCTACTCTTACGGCTAGAGGAAAGAGGTCAAACAAGCTTCTTATGTTTGCCCGGATCCTAATGATCCAAAGAAAAACCATTTCTATGCACTTCAAGCCAATGAGGACAAGGGAGCTAACTGGGATGAAGGTACCGATAAGTGAGAGTTCCTTGTGGTCATGAATGATATTTTGAGGTTGTTATGTTGTGTTCATGATTAGCCTTAGTTGGGTTTTCTCCTAAGTGGGGGATAGTTTGTTGCATAGTAAGGTTGTTGAGAGTGCTGATCCTTATATCTTTCCTTTTATTCTTATTCAATCTTAAGACCTAGAGTTCCTTGTAGCTTGTTTCTTGTTTTGGAGTCATGCGTGAATATGAGTTTCCATGGTCTCCTTATGTTAAGCATGTTCTAGTTGAATTCTTGTTTATATGAGAAAATGAGTTTTAATGATTTATGTTCCTCGTGTTGATTTGCATATAGTATGAGTTGTCTATATGCTTCATGAGGTGAATTGTTGAACATGCCTAAATGTTCTTTTGAGAGTAAATGCATAATGAGCTTAATGACGTTATGATGAGCATGATGTGAGTTGGAGAAGGAAGTTCCTCCAATGAAATGAGAAATGTTGTTGCTTTGATGCATAATGAGTATGTAGATGTATTCCTACTTTCTTGTTTATGCATTGTTTATTATGTTGCATGATTATTGGGCTGCTAGTCTCGAGTCATTTTTCCCTTAATGTATTTTAAGTGTCATTCAAAGAAGAATGTTCCTAAGTGTGGGATTATGTAACGTCTCGGAAAATGATAGGTTGAACTACAGCCTTAAAGTTTCGGTTAGTGTGACTTTAGATTGATGTGTAGGCTGTTTTAGAACCTTAATGGAACATGGTAGAAGCCTTGGGTTCAAGCATGGACCTAGACTAGCAAGATAGGGTGAAAGAAACCTTGTCTTTTGGTGGACCTTTTGGCGATGGGGCTGTTTGATCGCCCAAGGGATTGGGCTAGTCGCCCTTGTGCCCTTATGATCGCCTAGTGGCCGCCCCATTTGGCCAAGATGCTGGACCAAAAGGGCGAGCTAGGTGCAAGCTCGCCAACCATCTTGACGAGTCGCCCATCTCCCCTCTAGTCCGCCAAGTGGACTACCCAAATTAGTGAGCTCACTGGAACAAATGGCGAGCCAAGGATCCAATTGGTGAGTCGCCTAGCGCACTTGGCGAGCCCAAGTCTCCAAAGGGAGAGTTTAGACGGGCATGGGGCAAATTTAAAACTTTGTGGGTCCTTAGTTATTTTCCTAAGTTGAGTCCTTATTAATCTATTCCTTTCCAAGCAACTATATAACACATTTAAGATCTTTTTAGACTTGAATTCTCTCATTTAACTCACTCTAAATAGAATCCCAAAAGAAACCCACCTCCTCTCAAATATTTCTCTCTCTAGGAGTCACCAAAGAAGAAGTGGGAGCTAGGGTTTTAGATTCAATGCAATTTTTCATCAAATTTCTTGGGGAATCATAGTAAAGGTATGGTCATCCTTCATCTAGGGTTAGATTTCACCCTAGAATCAATTTCGAAGAAGTTTTCAACATTTTCAAGTCATGAAAAACCATGGGTTTTACTAAATCTCATGGGTTCTTTCCTCAATCGATTTAAAATGGTTACTAATGTCATATTATTATTGTATTGGTGTGTAATTTATGATTTATGTTGAAAATACTCTATGAACCCGTGATTTCTTTCAATTCCTAAATTGTGCCTTTACGAAGTGGGTTTGTTGATTATGAAATCTTATGATTGAAATATGTCTAAATTTCTTTGGGTTATTGAATTGTATCATTATCTATTCCTTAATCATGGTAAATTGTTGTTATGTTGATGATTTGATATGCATGGCCTTGAAGTCAAGTTGTGGCTAAATTACATGTTGAAGTAGAATTGTGCTACAGATGTTGATCCACTTGAAAGGTGGAGGTGTTTAATTACTATGTATGATTATGATGTGAAGGATACGGATGTAATTTCAATGATAGAATGATGATCATGTATACAATGTAAATATGTTATTGTTGATAGTATATTCTCTATTGCCACTCATGAATGACGTTGATAGAATGTGAAGGGCTCGTATGAGGTAATATTCTAACTTGAATGGATGTCTCTTGACTTGATGAATATGAATCGATAGGCTATGACATTCCTTTCATATATGATTAATGAATATGTCTTGACTTGATGAATATGAATCGACAGGCTATGGCATTCCTTTCATATATGATTAATGAATGTGTCTTGACTTGATGGATATGAATCGATAGGCCTGAGGCATTCCTTTGATAAATGATCTAATGTAATGAAGACTCTAGAATTCATAGGCTAGTCGCATTCCCTTCTTAATTAGTCAATGTACCGTGATTCGATAGGCTAGTGGCATTCCTTTCATGAGTATAAAAATATAATGAGGGACCATGAATCGATAGGCTTATGGAATTCCTTTCATGAGGACCCTAGAGCTATCCTTGAATGAACAATGGATCGATAGGCTTATAGCATTCCTTCCTTGGTAATGATGTATTAAGGGTCGATAGGCCTATGGCATTCCTCCCTAGTACACTAATGTACTGTGAATGAATTGATCTCTGGGAATGTAGGCTAAGCACCGAGTGGATATGGTTAGATGGAAACTCTCCCAATGTAAGGTTAGAGTTCCAAGGAACATCTTCCTATCCCAGAACTATGTGCCCACATAGGATATTAGCCAGCGGATTCCATCTAAGCTAATGTTATCATTCTATGTTAGGCAAGTGGAACACCTCTTTACGGTGTGGGCCTATATGACACCGGATACCATGTCTAGCTTGCATGGTCTGTGTCGATTAAACGCTTATTCCCATCATGTGAGATGTGCATTATGGTTTCTTGAGAGGTTCTATGTAGTGTAGGTGGTAGTATGGGATGCCATCTATACATTGCACGAGTAGGCTTTGATAGGGTCATAGTGAGTTCTCTAAGTCTCAATGACTAATGTATGAAAGTCCTCTAAATGAAGTAATTGAATGAAGTTAACTCTTAAATGCCTAATGTGATATGCATGCTATACTTGGGTTATATTATGAGTTATATTCCCTTGTCATCCTTATGAAATGTTATGTCTCTTATGTGTGGATATGGAGTAAACGTAAAAAAAGGAACTAATCATAAGTTCACCTTTGGTGACCATAATGTGGTGCCTTGGTGTTAATGGTGGTATGGGACGCCATCCATGCATTGCACAAGGTATAGCATGAGGGTTACTTAAGGTGAAGGTCCAAGATGACGGTAATGATTTACATGATGATCATGTCTAAATGTGGAGTTATTACTTGTATGATGATTATACTTGTATTGTATCTCTCTCATGCTATTGTCCATGGTATTTCTAAAAAGTGGCATAATGCATGGTTTCCAACCAAAATGTCCCTTTTAAAGCATGTTTTTGCATGGTCATGATACTTAGTACATTTCTGTGTGCTAACCCATATTTCTCTTTTTTTACTACAAGTGTAGGTTCCGGCAAGTGATTGATTCTAGTTAGGATTGAATTGCTTGGATAGAGTTTTCCTCCAAGACTTGGTATGTCCTCATAGATCGAGGACAAGGACTTTTATTGTTTCTAGTTCTTTATGTTTTAAGACTATTGTTTAGACTTCGATTGTAAAGGGTCGTGACCCTATCTTGTTAAAGTATGTCTTAGATGGCCATGTGAGACTGAGACTTTCATTGTGTCTTCTGAAAGAATGTTAAATGAATGTTTTGAAACGTATGGTTTTAGATGAAAAGTTTTAATTCTGTACTATTTCTATTACCTATGCGATGAATGAATGCTATGAGGCATGTATAAGACCCCTTCGGGGTCGAGTATGCCGCGTTACGACTAGGGGGTGCTCTCGAGTCGTGACATAAACCCTTAAGAATGACGTCACACGCTCCATAATTAGGCAAAGCACGTCATTTAGCACAATTTAGGTTACTCATACTTCACCCGACTAGACCCAACAATAAATTTAATGCAACCCATAAGACTACGATCAATTATAAAGCACAACACTCACGGAATCAACAATTTAGGCAATTTAGGCACGATATCGAAATTAAAATCGGCAAACTAGCACACAATTATGATTTCAGAGAGGCCCATCACACATCAATAAGAAGTAAACAATTGCAAATGAGTTCAACTGCTAATTAGGAGTTTGGGGTTCGGAAAACCAACCTTTAATGCCGAATTAGGATTTGAAAAGTTAGCCAGCAAAGAATTCCAACTTCGAACACAAAATCAATGACCAAAAAGTGATAAAATGCAATAGTATTGAAAATTTAAAGTGCGGATGTGATTGTATGAAGTTAAAAGTGAATGTGAAAGAGTTTAAAATTTTAAACCTTTGGCCTTTAGAAAACCTTCCAGTTCGCGCCCTTTTGGCGATATTAGTCGGCCTCGCCGAACCACTCGGTAACACGCCGAGTAGTTACTTACGGGACCTCCAGTTAACTTGGAGTCCAGACGACGGACAAAGTCGGGCTGGCCGACCAGTTCGGTGAGGCGCCGACCTGTCCATGGGCCCACCGAGTTTTACAGACTCCATCCTCAAATTTTCTTGAGTCCAACGGTGGTACAAGTCGGTCTCACCGACCTCTTCGGCGAGTCACCGACTGGACTCTTGGCTCGCTAACTGCTATTTTAAAAACACATTCCGCTTTTTCACCTGCACAATCAACACCCGTTATTCCAAGAACCGACATAAAGCAATAAAAACTTGGGTTGCCTCCCAAGCAGCGCTTTAGTTAACATCGTCGCACGACGGAAGTACCCATTCAAGATTGTTTTTTTGGGTTTGCTTTAGTGTCACTAGGCAACCCCCCTTATTGTCTCGTGTTTAAATGAGAAGAAATTTGACCCATTTGGGTCTCCAACTGCTTGGTAGAGATGGAATGAGAGGTCACCGTCTGGTTAATGGTTGATACATCTTCCTTCATTTCCTTCAAAATTTTATCGCACCCTTCAACCTTGTTGAGAATACGAAACAGCATATCCTCAGCCCTGCCACCCTCAAAATCTTTGGGCTTTTGACGCTCGTGGGGAGGAACATATATACCTATCCTTCTCCCCTTCTCTTTCCTTCCAGGTGGCATTACGATCACGCCACTCTCTATCCCGGTCTCTCCAACCCTCATGTCTATTCCAACCTTGGTTACCACCCGGCCTTGGGTAGTTTGCACAATAACCACCTCCTGGGTTGGCTAAGAAGTTTACTTCCTTGTTGTACAATGCTTAAAATTTGTCCTCATCGGGGTTTACACAACCAACACCCACAACATTCAGACTTCTTGCACCAGCACCCATGACATTTTTGGATAAAATGTTAAGTTGGGTCATCATATTAGCCATGTTTTGGTCCCTCTCTTGATATATCTCAAGTAGCTCCTTTGTAAATTTAAAAGTGAGAGGGGAGACCTGATCTTCACGGGTGTACCATACTCGGTTAATTTTGGTCATACCATCTAAGAGTTGGATGGCTATCACATAAGGTTGTTGCATCAAACCTCCCAGAGAAAGTTTATCAGCTACTCCCTTGTTCATCAAATCAATGCTTTTGTAAAAGTACTGCAGCAAGACATTATCAGGCAATCCATGAGTTGGGCATTGCAACACCAACTTCTTAAACCTTAGCCGAGTCTCATGGATTGGCCCACCCTCCAAATGCTTGAATCTTTGAATGTTGTCCCGAAGAGTCGTCATCTTCGAAGGAGGGAAAAATCGCACTTGGAATGCGGTAATAAATTCTTCCCACGAAGTAATAGAATCTATTGGCAACTCAGCCAACCACTTGCACTCTTCTCCCATTAGATAGAATGGGAACAACCTCAGCCGGATGTTTTTGAAGGAGAACGGGCCGCAAACATCAACAAAATTTCTAATGTGCTCATGAGGGTCTTCATGAGCTAGCCCACCAAACAAACCCTTTAGTTGAAGGAGCTGCAACATGGTGCCTGTGATGTGAAACACAACATTTCCTTCGATAGGAGGCAGTCGAATGGCCCCAACACCACACATTTGGACTCAGTCATTGATGTTCGGGTCATTGACATCATTTAGATTTCTAACTTCATCTTGTGCCCCACTTGGCTACCGTTACTACTATTAACGCTCATTTCCTCTATTTCAACAGAAACACAAAAAAAACTAAAAGTAAGTACATTCAACTATAACTAACAAGAACACAATTGAACTTCACCAAAAGAATCTCAAACAACATCACTCCCCGGCAGCGGTGCCATTTTGATTTAACGCTTCAAAAACACTTCATCTAATTCTAAGCGTCAACATACGTTAATCAGTATAAAACCCAAATAAGTGAGTTGTCGACTCCCACAGAGAGCGGTACGTGTTTTAGATTCAATTGGGAAGAATGAACATGGTCAAATCAGTCATAGGAATAAAAAATATTGAATAAAAACATCATTCAAATCAGGGGGTGACACGAATGTCAAATGGGGATTTTGGTTTTGATTATCAACTACAAACAACAATCACAAACAATACGAAATAAAAATAATGAAACGGGTTCTTGGGATGTGATTGATTATAGGCTAATGTAGACAAATGGGTAATTGCAACTATTACTAAATAACTAGATATTAGTGAGTAGGCTAGGATATAGAAGAGGTAAATTTTATCTCGAACAATTTTCCCTGAATTAGGTTGATTTCTCACGAACATCAACAAGCATGCAAAATAAGTGTAGTCCACACCTTAATCCATTCACTCTCTCGAGATGAACCCAGGTCAACCCAATACCCACAAACCATCAATCTAAATCCTTAGTTCTAAAACCTCTCTCTCGAGCAAACCAAGAACACCAAGCTAGAAATGCATTTGCAACTACTATTATTAAATTAAACCATAATTAATGATTAAACTCACTTTTAAATAGAATTAATACTAAAAATTAGCAATACCCATAAGCTAAATCAGCCCGTAATCACATAATCACACCACAAGAATTTGGGTTTTAGCTAGACATCATAAAAAGATAAAAACAGTTACCAAATTGATTATCCATAAACTGGGTAAGTGTAGATACGTCCTTAGAATGTTCCAAATTGAAGATTCTCAAAGACCCACTTCCAATTTCTCAAAAGTGAAAAACTTGAATTCTTCAAAGCTAAGGAAAACTAGAGAAAATTGTCTCTCTATGTTCAAAACCTAATAAGAGAAGCAACAATTATAAAAATCTCCACCAAAGATATTAAACTAAATGTTCAAAAATGTATTTATAGTCTCCATAAATGTGCTTCGAAAAGTCATTTGGCAAAGTAAGCTTAGATCGCCAAACCATTAGCCGAGCCACCCTTTGGCCTATTCCATCATCCTTTTTCCTTGGTACTCAGCATCCTCCAGGTCTGTAACTTTGGGCGATATAGCACTGCATCACAGAACTACTTGGTGATCCACTGACTACTCTTTTCTATCGCTGACTTGGTTTCTTCTCTCAGGGCTTGGCACACTGGAACTTTAGGTGGTTAAATGGCCCTTTTGGAGAGTCCCCAAGTGAACTTGGCGATCACCAGGCTTTCCTTTCTTCATTGTTTCCTCTCGTTTTGTTCCTTTTTGCAAGTTAGTGTCCTTTCATTGTTCCTCAATCCATATACCTAAAAATCAAGGGTTTTAAATCAGTTATTGACACAAATTAAGCATTTGAGGACACCAAATCTATATAAACAAAGCCCTAAATGAGTCCAAATCTCGGACTCATTAATGCTCTTTAGAAGAACAAGTCACTAACATAGTTGAAGTTGAGTTAGATAATGATATAAATCAAAAAAAAAAAAGGATAGGAAATTAGTGAAAAGTGGGATGTAGATTCCCAAGAAAATCAAAAACTAATAAATGAATTAAATAATCATACACCTGAAATATCTATGATCCTAGTTAATGGAATATTGTTGATACAAAGTTAAGAGACTTATTAGTAGAAAAGGAACCAATTAGAATTACCGACACATGTTTTCCAAAGGATAATTTTTTAAGGCACTTTCTAATACATATTATTTTCGAAAGTTGGCAAATGGAGAAAGACATGAAAGAAGATGATTAGTTTATTCCAAAGATTGGAATAAGGCATTTTATCTTTGTTGTAAGTTATACAATATGACATTTAATGTAAAGAATAATAAATGTAACACCCCATAGAACCTAGTTAGACCTAGCTATTGTTTGATGGAATCTAGTAGGGCGAACTAGAGCCTCACATGTTAGTTTATAGTTGGACCCTTGTTTAAATGATGAATAATGGCTTTTGAAATTACTTTGGTGATTTTAGAGGTCAAACGTCAAGAAATGATTATAACGCCCGGAAACTAACAAGTTGAACCAGTGAGATGAACTAGTGTGCTGTAGGGTCTTGTAGTAGACCTTTGGAGTGTTGTATGAGGGTTTAAATGAAGATAATGTTCCCTATACTTAGATGGACATAAATAGGGGTTAAACATCTGGGTATGACCCTCCCAAGGAAAACCCTAGGGGTCCTTGAGGAGGTCCCCATCATTAGCCAAAAGCTATCAAAAACAGCCTGACTTACGGAGGCAAGTGACGCCCCGTAAGTCAAACGACGCCCCGTAAGTCTGCTCCGTAGGTAAGAACTTAGTCTAGGGAGACTTAGCTCCCGTGACCAAGTCCCAGAACCAAACGACGAAGGCACAGAACGGCCCATCACTCCACCTACGGTCCGTAGGTGGAGGTCTTGTAGGTATGCCCAGTTTTCAGCTTTCAGTTTTAAGGTAAGAGTTGAGGGTTAGTTTAGAAATTAGTTTAGGGGTTAGGAGGGTCGATTAAATTAGTTAATTTACATCCTATAAATAGTTCATAGACCCTAAACTAATCACTTTTTACCCTTACATTTAAAGGCCCCTAACATCCTCTCCAAAATTCATCTCTCTAGAATTGAGGAAGAAGAGAAGAAAAGAGGGCACCGGCTTAGGGAGATTTTATCCATGGATTCAAGCTTAGTTTAAGGTTGTGATTGAAGGTATGTTTATCTTTTCATCTATGGGTTCTTCCACTCATAGAGTCCCCTAGAAACCCCCAAGATTTGTGAAGAAGAACCCCAATCTAAGCTAGGGTTACTTCCAATGTATGGGTTTTAGGTGGGTACGATTCCAAAGTGTTAGATACTACTCATATATGATTAATTTAGTATTGATTCATGATATTATGAAGAATTTATGTGAATTCCTTGTCTAACCCTAATTTTTCTAAGTATGTGGGTTTAAATCTTTTGATGAGAAATTGATGGTTCTTGATAGATTTTCTAGAGTTATCACCATGTATAGAACTTATCCAAGAATGGGAATATGAAATGATGAATTGAACTAGGCTTATGAATGTATGATATAATATGAATTGAATGATTAGAATTGGGACTCTATGATGAATTATGCTTAAGAATTGTCGATGATTAAGGCCTATGAATGATGTGTATTGCTATCTGGACTAGTATGTTGATTGTGCTCGTTAGAATAGAATAGCTTGAGGTTGAGTCTTATGATTCCTTCATGGCTAGTTTAGTTATGTATCTTGGGATGGTAGATCCCATGGTAGCTTGGGATTGAGGAATTAAGCTCTCCGAAGGTTAGCTTGAACTAGCATTGGTAGGATGCTTTTCATGATAGCTTGCATTAGTATAGGCATGGTAGCCTAGGATTGAGGATCTATCCTCTCCTATGAGTATCTTGAACTAGCATTGTTAGGATGCATTTCATGGTAGCTTGACTTGGTTAGGCCAAGACCAATTCATGGTAGCTTAGGATTGAGACATCATACTCTCCTAAGGATAGTTTAGGGTTGAGGATTTACACTCCCCTAAGGATAGCTTGTATCTTATTGAATGGTTGCATGGTGGTTAGGTTGATATACTTGTATCCTTCCTTTGATAGCTTGGATTGTATGATAGGATGTTTTCCATGGAAGTTAGGTCTAGCATGATAGTATGCTACACTTTGATAGTCTAGAATGATAAATATTTAGCATTGAGTGAGCTAGTCTAAAGGAGAACTTAGTGTGAGTGGTATTATGGGATGTCACTCATACATTGCACAAGTATGACTTGAAGCTACTTATGAAGTGCCCTCTTATGTGATGTATGACTAGCTTGGATTGTTGCTATAATTGCCTTCCATGGTAGGATTGACTTAAGATGATAGTTCCTTTTCAATATGAAAGTAAGCCAATAGTGATACCTAGAAATGGTAAATATGAATAGGGTGGCTTCAAGGTATGGTTAGTGTGTGTGGTATTATGGGATGCCCCACATACATTGCACAAGTGTGCTTTGAGGTTACTTAGGGGTTTAGTGCTCTTATGTCATGAAAACCTAGGTCTTAACTATGAAGGTGGACTATGACCAAGAATGACCAAAGAGAACTTAGATAGTATTATGGGATGCTATCTTGGCCTTGCACAAGTATGCTTGAAGGTGTCTTGTGAAGTAGTTCACTTGAAATATGAAAGAGTAAGGGTTGAAGTATGAACTTATGTACGTCCTATGATGAATTGTTATGATATGATGCTTATGTTGGAGTTTATGTCATGATTATGTCTTATGTCGACTAACCCCTTTGAGATGTTTTATGTTGGTATGTTAGCTTTCATACTTGGTACACTTTGTACTAACGCATATTGCCTACATTCTAATCAAATGTAGGGTGTTTGGAGATTGACTTACTTGAAGGCTAGGTTCCTAAGTGCAAGAAGATTGAAGATTGGTGAGTCCTCATAGCTTCGAGGACAAACCCCTTATGTTTCATTTATGTCCTTTCTTATGTTTTAGACTTTATGTGGGCTGCGTCGCAAGACTTTTATTCATGTTATTCATAGATGGTTTGAGACAAGAATGTTAGAAAGACTTCCGCTTTTATGAAATGTTTTTGACATTATGCTTTAAAGAAAGTTTTAAATTCTCCCTACTTTTCTACGATCTTATGATATGATAATGCTAAGGGCTTGTATGCAACACCTTCGAGGGTCAAGTACGCCGTGTTACGACTAGGGGGAACTCTCGGGTCGTGAAAATAAATTAGCTAATGAAGGTAGTAGAGATTGGACAAATCTTACTAATAAGATTAACTCATGAAACAACCAACCAACATATTAATAATATGAGTTCATCGATTAATTTATAATTTAGATTCCTTAATAAAAAACAATCGATAAAAACATTCAAGAACAAATTATTAGAGATAGAAAATATCAGAAAAACCGTATTGTCAAGAATTATTTCTGTCACAGATACTCTTGGAAAAAATAATTTGGCGTTCCCGGGGGGGGGGGTGGAATGAAAACATCTATCAAGAAATATCGGAAACTTCTTGAGTCTACTTGAAATGATTGCCAAATTTGATCCAATTATGCAAGAACATATTCGACGAATCAAACATGATGAATTTCATAATCATTATCTTGCACATAATATACAAAATGAATTAATAAATTTATTGGCAAGTGAAATAAAGAACAAGATTATTGAAAAATTTATAAAAACAAAGTATTTCTCCATGCCAGATACAAGTCATCAAGGAAAAATATCTTTTATAATATGGAGTGCAGATATTTCGGCACCTCCAATTAATATAACCCAATATTTCTTAGAATTCTCAAAAGTGGATGATACGAGTCTAAAAGGCCTTTTTAAAGTCATTTTAAATGAAATAAAATATATTGGACATGATATTGATAATTTAAGAGGAAAAAGATATGATAACACATCTAATATAAAGGAAAAACAACAAGGAGTGCAAAAATAGACTTCTTGATATAAATCCTAGATCATTTTATACACCATATGGTTGTCATAAACTAAATTTGGTACTTTGTGATATGGTTAATACCTGTACGAAAGTTATATCATTCTTTGGAGTGGTACAATGTATTGACTATTTTCTTACACTGCTAAGTGGTGGAAAATTTTAAAAGATAGTGTACCAAGTTTAACTCTTAAATCATTGTCACAAACACGATGGCAAAGTTGTATTCAAAGTATTAAATCAATAAGATTTCAAAAGCCACAAATAAGAGATGCTTTATTTAAACTACAAGAAGTTCGTGATGATTCCAAAATTAAAAGTGAATCTAATTGGTTAGTTGTTTATGAATTTGAAATTTTTAGTTTTTTATTGGGTATGACTATTTGGTTGATGTATTATTTTCTGTCAATTCAATTAGTAAAAGTTTACAATCAAAATATTTTCATATTGATGTTGCTATAGATCAATTAAGAGGTCTATTTTTAAAAAAAAAACATATAGGGAAGAAATATTTACAAGTGATATGATTTCGGCTAAACAAATTGCATTAGAGATGAATATAGAACCTGGAATTTATAAGAAACATGTAATTTATTGAAAAAACAATTTGATGAGAATATTGATAATGAAATCACAAGATCTCTAGAAGAATCTTTTAGAGTTGATTAGTTTTTATACATAGTAGACCAAGACATCTTTTCACTTCAAAAGATATTTGAACAATTTGAGGTATATATAAATATTTTTGGTTTTCTATTTAGTGCAAAAAAATTGAGATTATTAGATGATGAGAATTCCAAAAAATATTTCCTAATCTTGAATATTCCTTAAAACATAGTACTCACCATGATATTCACGATTTAGACTTCTTTTCTCAATTAAAAGTGTTAAGGGAAAGCAGACAAGTAGAAGAAAATACTCTAATCAAGATACTTAATCAAATTAAAAGACTTGATTCTTTTCCAAATGCTTATATTGCTAATAAATTATTTTTAACAATTCCTATAACAGTAACCTTAGCAGAAAGAATTTTTTGAAAATTAAAAATAATAAAATCTTATTTAAGATCAACAATATCTCAAGAAAGATTAAGTGGATTGGTTATATTATTTATTGAAAAAGAATCATTAGAAGAAATTGACTACACAAAATTTATTAACAACTTTGCATCTCAAAAAGCTAGAAAAATAAATTTCAACTATAAATATACATAATTTTTAAAATTCTTATTAAGGCCTGTAGTTTAATTTTGGCCTTAGACCACCAATGGGTTTGAGACGCCCCTTGTTTGATGTATGTAACTTGGTTGAAAATGGAAGTTATGAGTCGGATCTATCTGCCCTATTTCTGCATCAAAAGAGAGAATATAGTAATGTATTAGGTTATTTAGTATAGCATATAGATGAGACCAAAAGGAGATTTTATGGAAGGATGCTATGAGATCGAAAGAAGATTAGTTTCATTGATCATTACCTGGCCTATTCATGAATTTTCATCAATGAAGAGCAACAAAATTACCCCTATGTGACATTTATTTTATTGCCACACACCCCTAGATTACTTGTTACTTCTTTAATTTTATGAAATTTTATTTTTATTGAAACCATTGATAACCAAATCCTTTTTAACTAATTAGTGG
>JAJOOS010015725.1:0-19257 GCA_029582725.1 Solanum chiquidenum
TAATATTGATGTTAATAAACATGAATCCTTACTATATGAGGTATGTAATTCATGTTATCATCATACCAAATTAAATATTGTAAACTCTTTATCTACTTCATATTTTTGTTAGTCTTTATTAAGGCTTATTTCTTAAATTGATCATTACTATCTCGAATTCTTGATCCAACAGATTACAAATTATATTTACTAGGTGTATATGCTATTTAGTATAAAAATCTCGTGAAAGCAAAGATGAGTTAAAAAATTAATAAAAATAAGGGAGCTAAGCGTAATATTATAGATTATATGGGAGGTTAGTGTTGTGAGGTCAAACTTCGAAGAATTTTTCTAAAATTTTATATGCAAATAATTTATAGTATTATATTTTAAAAGTTATGTGCCCGCTTATTGAGTTTATAAAAATGGTAAACTATTTATAAATAAATCTTTATATCATGATATTAATATGAAATGTATAAGACAGACTTTATTGATACTATTGTTTAATAATTTTGTTCAAGCTTAGATATAATTTTATTGATTGAGATAAGAAACACGTGTGTTGCACGTACACAATTATTAAAAGCATAAAGTAACGACTTGACTCGGTCAAGTTAATGAATAAGTCCTATCGTATAGGGAAAGAATTTGGGTCAAAAGAACTTTTTGGATAGTAACTTGAAATTTTTTTACTAAGCCAACTTTAGATGGAATTTGGGCTAGGTTAGGTCTAGGCTAGGGCAAGAGTGGGGTCCTGTTTTGAGATTGGACTGAAGTATACTTGTAGCAATGATATTAAGGAATTCATAAGGTCTTTTGAAATCGAATTCGAATAAGTAAAGCTCCCAAAATTAAATTTGACGCGAAAGGTATCATGAGTCAGGACGTCAAAGGAAGAGTTTGTGTTGTAAAAAGGGCCTAATTTCAGATGTTGAAACGCGGAAAATCCTTTCACCTTGCGGTTCTCGCTATAGCGGCATTCAGACCCCTATACGAGGTAAACATAAACTTTCATAAACAAAAACGTATTAAATTTAAACTCACCGCTGAAATAAAATAAAAGTGATAAACTATTCTATAAAAATCAAGTAAACCAACAAAAATATTAAAGCAAATTAATTTATCTAAAAAAAAGAAGAAGTTAAAAGTAACATCACTAATCTTCTTCTCTATGGATCTCCAATTCTTGATTGTTGAAGTTAAGGCATATGCTTGAAGACGTCCTGTCATACCTAATTATTAACAATTGAGATTAGATACAGAGTCGCCTTTGTTTGGAAGAATTGACTTTAAAAATGTCATATTTTATAGTTGTAGCAATAATGGATTCCTATACGAATTCGGATTCAATTTATTTATTAAACCAAACCTCTATATTTTAGGACTCACGCCTCAATTGGATAGGTAAGAATTTCCTTTTGTTTATACTAACAATTAATTAGCTCAAAAGCAATAAATTAAAAAATATTTTTGTAATTTATCTTCTATACTATATTTGTTTCATCATATTGATATGCAAAAAAATTGAAATTTATAGTACCTTTTCTATAATTTTTGAATATGTAATTTTTTTTGTTTAAAATATCAAATTAATATAATTTAATTTAACTTTGAAAATTAGTCAGATTGACTTTCAAAAAGCACAACATGACAATTAAAAGTGGATAGAGGGAGTATATCAGCAGGGGCGGCTCTAATAAATCGGTGGCCTAAAGCTAAATCCAAATGGAGGCCTTAAATTCGAATATATATTTTTTATGAAGTTTATTATAATCAATTATTTAATTTTCTTGAGACATAATATTCATAATTTGTCGAACTTCTATTACTTCTTTGCTCTTTTATGAAATTTTTTTATTTTCTACAAGTAATACTCGATATTTTTTTTTAAAAAAATACTTCTAACCTATTATTTTTTTAAAAAAATGAGCCCCTCAAATTTTGGGTACTAAAGGAATTGCTTGTAGTGCCGCCCCTGAGTATATGACTTGATTGAAAAAAAATAAAATCAACATGTTTACGTATAATTGTAAAACTCTGAAACTAATTGTAATTATTCGATAATTTGAATGCTAAATAAAAGAAACTACAAAGTACCAATAAATGAATTATAATTCTACTACAGTAAAACTTATAACCAAAAAATAAAAAGTAAACTTAAATAAACTTGTAGATCTTCATACTCATCAATGTCTTCAAAATTAATCTCCTCTTCTGTTGCAGCCGAATTGATAAATAAAAACAGAGTGCAATTGCAGAAATTTTGATGAATATATCCCACATATGCGGAAGTGCAATTGTCAATTTTAATTGCTAAAGTGATCAGCAGTGTTTTAAAAGGTGGGGCGTGAGGCGAAACGTTTTATATGGTTTGGAGCGAGGCGTAAGCCTCGAGACACAAGGCGTAAGTCCCATGGATCTACGGGGCATAGTCTCATGTATATTTAATTAGATCTATAATATATAGAAATTATATTTATTTGAGATAAGTATTAATAATCAATAATGAAGAAAAAAAGTATTATAATTACTATTTGAGAAGTTTAACAAATATTCATAAAAAGATTTGTAATCAAAAGGTCATTCGATTTTTGCCTCCTATTACAAAAACTTATTAGAAAAAAATAATGAAAGAGATATTTTTGTATGATATTAAATAAAAAAAATTTATATGATACTTAATCAAAGTCTAATGACTTTTTATTGTAAAAGAATTGTTCAATAACTTTATGTAAAACTTAAACAAAATGGAACCATTCTTCATATTGAAATTGTTTTTGGTGACTTTTAGTGGTGTTGAAGGTAAGTGATCTTTCAAAGAGGCAAATAAAGTGGCAGACATACTAGTGAACTATCAAAATTTTGTTTTGTGGGAACTATCACTTTTTATGACAGCTACTCTTTAAGCTGATTAATTAACTGACGTACTAGAGTGGATGAAGCTGTTTTTTTTTTAATTAAAAGTTTTAAATTTAAATTTTAAGTATGAAAAGTTCTTAATAGGAACACTTTACTTCTTATAAATTTTTCATTGAAAGCATGCTCACCAATCTTATAGCATTCTTTATATAATCTTAGATATTTAAATTAACAAAAATTCATACTCAAAAATACAAATTAAGACAAACAGGCGAAATAAAAGCCGATCGAAAACTAAGGTCTTGCAATTTATTAGACCACAAAGTTATACACTACAGGAGGACGCACGAATATCCGGTGTACCTCACCGTTATCAGCCGCTCAAATAACTGAAAAAGTCGCAACAAAGAGAAAATGGTTTATTTATTACCCATCATCTTCTTAAACTCTTCAAAGCAAACGTAACCGTCACCGTTGGCATCAACGGACGTGATCATTCTGGTACAATCCTGAATGGTACAATTCTGGCCCAAACGGTTCAGGATCTGATGAAGCTCCGTAGCAGAAAT
The DNA here is from genome assembly GCA_029582725.1 of Solanum chiquidenum. Classification (NCBI taxonomy): domain Eukaryota; kingdom Viridiplantae; phylum Streptophyta; class Magnoliopsida; order Solanales; family Solanaceae; genus Solanum; species Solanum chiquidenum. The sequence continues at coordinate 3,411 of JAJOOS010015725.1, forward strand.
CCTTCCGTTATGATCCTGATCGTAAAGATCAAACGCCTCCTTCAGTTCCTTAGCGCCGCCGTCGACGGAATCGTCGTTTTTGCAAAAATCTGCAAATTCACCTATGTTAATGCAACCGTCCTTGTCGGTATCGATTTCGTCCATCATACGTGCAACTTCCTCCGGCGAAGTGTCGGATCCTAGGGCTTTGAGAACGCCGGAAAGTTCGTCGCCGGAGATCATTCCGTCGCCGTTGGCGTCGAAGCGTGCGAATACTTTTTTCACTTCTTCCATGTCTTGAAGGTAAACGCAGGGCTTGGAACCTTCGGTAGCCATTTTTTCAGATTGTGTATAACAAAAATGGAGAAAATACGTTATAGAAATAAATGGAGGAAGATTTATATAGGGAGTTATATAGAGAGAGAATGAGAGGTGCAGGGTTAGAGATAGAGAGCTGATTACTCGTGACCAGTTGAACCCAACGGATTTAATTTGTCATTTTAATTATTTTTTGTGTTTACATTAAAATATTACTCCTACTATGATAATATTAGTATATCCCAACACAAATTTACTATTCCCTCGGTCTCTTATGAGCCACCTTTTAAATTTCAAAATTCAAACCCTAACGGATAATGATCTAAAAAATATCCTAACTTTGATCGAATTTATTGTTGCGATACTAAATTTTTATGAGGACCTATTACATCCCTAGACTATTTAATAGTGTATTTTTTACCTCCTAAACTATTTACTAGTATATTTTAAAGGTATATATGTGCCCACGTGAACACATTACTATTTATAATTTTGCATTATTTTTTATGTCCACGTGGGCAAATATATATATTTAAAATATGGTATTAAATAATCTAGGGAGGTACATGAAAATTTAATATCGCAACAATAAATTTGATCAAAATTAGAATATATCTTATAAGGAATTATCAGATTCATTTATAAAATCATTAAATATGTTATTATTATAGACATTTTGAATTTGAATCTCATATAAAATTACCCAACACACATTATATGAAGTTTTTTCATGCAAATTCAAGTTGAGTTGAGGAGGGTACGGAGCACCCAATGAGAAATTAAATAGAAAAAAAACACAAATTTAGTTAAGTTCAATTATATGAGTCGGTAGTATTTGTCTGTTTCATTTGAATTTGTTTTTTAAATATAATTCGTCTTTTTAAAGTAAAATCTTTAGTTTAAGTATGAGCAAATATTAAAGTTACGTCAAAGTGCTTAGTATTTGTTTTTTAATATATGAAAGTTACGGATAGCTCAGGTCAAAGTTATTATATGTATTATTTATGATGCTGTTAAATTTCCATAAAATAACTTTTGTCTAAAAGATAATTAGTTGAAATTTAGTGATTAATATGTAAATGAATGTTACAATTTTTTTGAAAAAGAACTGAGTATCAAATAAATGGAGGAGGGGGGAGTATCTTTTCGGTTTTTGTTAATGTAAATCAAAATGTAGTAAATGATTTTGTTTTGGTCATAAAGAGAGTAATTGATTATTGGAAACGAAGAGTAAAGTTTGTGATAGAATTTATCGATCTCTTTTTCTTCTTTTTTTAAAGTTCAAAAAATTGTCGAACGAAAAAATCAGATATATATATATTTTTAAAATGAATGAAAAAGAAAAGTAAGATACACTTAATGCAACGGGTAAATTCCTCACTATTTACGTAATAGAGTGCAAATCACACAATAACTATAAACAACACTAAGCAAGCCTCGACTCAGTAGGCATTAACAGAAATCGATCCTAAATCATTCATATGGACAGTGGCGTAAGCACATGGTAGTCAGGGTGTCCAATTGGACACCCTTTGTCTGAAAAATACCGTATATGCAAATAAAATAATACACGAAATGATTAAATAAAATATTTTAGACACTCTTAACACAACAATTTATTGTAGCCCAGTGATTTCACCTCCTTGGAATGAGGTAGTGCTTGTGTGTTCGAATTTCACTAGTTTTATTTTTTGAAAAGAGCTTTTATTGTGCTATTTATGGAAATTCTTTGTGAAATTCTTGACTCCACCTCTGCATATGAATAACCAACCTCCAAATAAATTATTATGCTATTTTTAAACACGCTTTGTGAAATTCCTGGACTTCGAGGTGGGAGCTATGTGACAAGTTGGATTTGAGTGAGCCGCGTGTACGGAGTGAGGCGTGTGTAGGACGTGTTGCGGCCTTTTTTAGCTGAAAGAGTTGACGAAATCGACTAAACTTCTGACGACTCCATAATTGCATAATTTATTCATACAGTACTATGTCTCATATTATTACTCTGACTTGTCTGCAATAAATAATAAATCATCAACTATGTACTAGAGAAAATATCGTACTTCATCTGAACTCTTCAATATAATTATTAGTGGAGGAACACAACCTAATAATTCAATAAATTCTCATTATATTATAGGTAGACTCATTCATATTCTTGATTTACTCAATTTTGTGTTGTTCATATTTTATATGTTTTGTTTTGAGCGTGCAGAAAAATATTTAAGAAGCATATAGTATTGATAGAGGAAATAAATTATTATCTTCTATATAGATGAGATCGTGATAGAAGACATAGCTTATGATCATCAGCTTTGATTATGTTATAGGTATTTGATTAAAATATTGCACAATAATTTGAACACTTTATCGAAGAATTTTTTTAATTTCTGCAATTAATTTTTAAATTAAAATAGATTATTGGACCTAGAATATTACAAGTAGATTGAATCAAGACGTACGACTAAAGCAAAGTTTTAAGTTTAAACACAACCTAGGCTACTATGATTAGAGGTCTCGGGTTTGAGTCTTTTTAGGTACGGTCTATGGAGTTGCCTTTGTTAGGGAGCGCTTTATCCTCCAACGTGGAACTTCTCAGTGCGAATCTGATTTAGTCGGGTTCCAATGTGAATACCGAACATCGGGTAGTGGAAAATAAAAAAATTGTACTGGAAAAGGCATGAGAGATACCTCTGGCACAACATATTGGGTCCTCTCGATGGGGCGTATACATCAGACTCCACGTTTAGCTCACGTGGTTTTATGTTGGTTATTAGTAGCTCCCATAGTCAGATTCTAGTGCATTGACCAGGTTAACAGTCTTAGTTCAGTATTCAGATTCAGCATGTTATAAACTTGGTCATTACATTCAGTTAGTTCATGTTCAGTATTTTCAGTATAAAATATCATGTTCATCTTATATCATTGCTCAGTATGATTTGTTTAGTTATGTATATTGTTCAGCTTTATTTTATTCTGCATGCTCAGTACCTTTCAAGTACTGACGCATACTCTGCGCTACATCTTCTCGTGATGTAGCTCACCTATAGTTTTCTCAATGGAAGGAAAACAGGGGTACAAATGCTGCTCATGTGACTTGGGAGTGTTTTTTCGGAGCTTTTTTGGACAGGTTCTTTCCGAGAGAGTTGGGAGAGGCAAAAACTCAGGAGTTAATAAATGTGAATCAAGGTTCGATGACAGTCCAAGAGTATGAACTTAAGTTCACCCAACTTTCTAGGTATGCTCATCACATGGTTGCCGATTCCAGGGTTCAGATGAGTAAGTTTCTATTTGGGGTATCTGACTTTGTGAGAACAGAGTGTAGAAATGTTATGTTGCTGGAAGATATAAACATCTATAGGCTCATGAGTCATGCTCAGCAAGTTGAGGGAGACAAGCTTAAGGAACAGGATAAAGAGAACAAAAAGGCTAGGACATGCAACTATGAGTATTCTCAACAGAAATCGGGTGGTGAAAATCGCTCACAGTTTCAGCAGAAATCTTCAACTCCAACACCTTCATCAGCTAGTGTTCCATCTTCCAGGTCCCGACAGGATCAAAAAGGTAGGGCATTAGGCTATAAGTCTCAGGGGAGTGTTTCAGGCACCAGAACTTACCCAACTTGTCCAAAGTATGGTAAGAACCATACGGGCTAGTGTCTTGCAGAAAAGGAAGGATGATTTGGGTATGGTCAGTCTGGTCACATGTTGAGAGATTGTCCTTCTTCTAAATAGGTCAAGGAGGTAACAATGGTACGTCTCAGTCTACAACTTCAGCAGCACCAACAAGTTGCCCGACTCAGCAGGGTAACTCATTTGATACAGGTGACGGACATCGCCAAAACAGGTTGTATGCTCTTCAGGTTCGCCAGGATAAAGAAGATTCTCCTCATGTGGTCACTAGTAGGTTACGAGTCTTTAACTTAGATGTTTATGCCTTGTTAGATCCAGGGGGTACTCTTTCCTTTGTAACTCCTTATATAACAGTCAATTTCAGTGTCAGTCCCGAAATCCTCTCAGAACCCTTCTCAGTCTCTACTCAAGTTGGAGACCTAGTTATAGCTAGACGGGTATACAAAAATTGCATTGTCACAGTCTCTTAAAAAGTCACCTCAACAGATCTTATAGAGTTAGAAATGGTAGACTTTAATATCATTCTAAGCATGGATTGGTTACATTCCTATTATGACTCAGTTGATTGTATAACTAGGATCGTTCGTTTTCAGTTTTCAAACGAACCAATCTTAGAATGGAAGGGTAGTAGCTTAGCACCTATGGGTCGATTCATTTCTTACCTTAAGGTAAAAAAGATGATCTCTAAGAGTTATCTCTATCATTTAGTTCGGGTTAAGGATTCAAGCTCTGAAACCCCAACTTTCGAGTCAGTTTTAGTGGTTAATAAGTTTCCAGAATATCTTCTCGGAGTTCCTCCCTGAAGGAAAATTGACTTCGGAATTGATCTCATTCCAGATACTGAGCTTATTTATTTTCCTCCTTAAAGAATGAATCTAGCTGAGCTTAAGGAATTGAAAGAGCAGTTAAAAGACCTTCTAGATAAGGGCTTCATCAGACCCAGTATTTCCCCATTGGGTGCACCAGTGTTGTTCATGAAATAGAAAGATGGTTCTCTCAGGATGTGTATTGATTATAGACAGTTGAACAGAGTCACAATCAAGAATAAGTACTATATCCCTAGGATTGATGACTTGCTCGACCAACTTCAAGGTGCAAGTTATTTCTAGAAGATAGACCTCAGATCCGGTTATCATCAACTTAGAGTCAGAGATAGTGACATTCTGAAAACAACCTTTAGAACTCGGTATGGTCATTATGAATTTGTAGTTCATGGATTTGATGAACAGGGTGTTCAAGCAGTATTTGGACTTGTTCGTTATCATTTTTATTTATGATAGCCTCATTTACTCTAGAAATGAGGAAGGACATGTGACTCATTTGAGGGTTGTCCTGTAAACTCTCAAAGATCGCCAGTTATTCGCTAAGTTTAGCAAATATGAGTTTTGGTTGCAGTCTGTTGCTTTTCTTGGGCATCTTGTGTCTAGCGAAGAGATCTGAGTGGATTCTCAGAAAATAAAGGCAGTGAAACAATGGCCCAGACCTACCTTTCCTACAGATATCAGAAGTTTCTTGGGTTTGGTAGGTTACTACAAAAGGTTTGTGGAAGGATTTTCATCCATAGCTTCTCCATTGACTAAGTAAATTCAGAAAAAGTCAAGTTTTAGTGGTGAAATGATTGTGAGAAGAGTTTCGTAGAACTGAAAACTAGGTTGACTACAACTCATGTTTTGACTCTACCAGAGGGTTCAGACGGTTATGTTATATATTGTGATGCATCCAGAGTCATCCTAGGTTATGTGTTGATGCATCGATGTAAGGTTATAACTTATGCTTCTTGACAACTTAAGGTGTATGAGAAGAACTATCCGACTCATAACCTCGAGCTTGCAGCCGTAGTATTTGCCCTTAAGATCTGGAGACATTACTTGTATGGTGTTCACGTAGATGTGTTCACGAACCATAAGAGCCTTCAGTATGTGTTCACCTAGATATAGTTGAATCTTTGCCAGAGGAGATGTCTTGAGTTTCTCAAGAACTATGATATGAATGTGCTTTACCATCCTGGCGGCCAATGTAGTAGCAGATACTCTTAGGCTCTTAGCAGACTATCTATGGGTAGTGTAGCGCATGTTGAAGAAGAACGGAAGAAATTAACGAAGGATGTTCACAAGTTTGCTCGCTTAGGATTTTGCCTCATGAGCATATCAGATGATGGTGTAACAGTTCAGAATGGGTCAGAATCTTCATTGGTAGTGGAGGTTAAGGAAAAATAAGACAGTGATCCTGTATTGCTTCAAATAGGGTGCAGTTCATCAACAAAGGGCTGAGGTTTTCTCCAAAGGGGGAGATGGTGTGCTTCGCTATCATGGTCGTTTATGTGTTCCTAAGGTAGGTGAGTTGAGACAACAAATTCTTGCAGAAGACCATAACTCCAGGAATTCTATTCATCCAAGCGCCACTTAGATGTACCGTGATCTTCGAAAAGTCTTTTGGTGGAATGGTATGAAGAGAGATATAGTAGATTTTGTGGCTAAGTGCCCTAAAGTCAAAGTAGAACATCAGAAACCATGAGGTATGACTCAAGAGATCAACATTCCTACTTGGAAGTGGGAAGTGATCAATATGGATTTTATTACAGATTTACCTCGCACTCGCAGACAACATGACTCCATTTGGGTGATAGTTGACAGAGTTACTAAGTCTATATACTTTTTGGCTGGTAAGACTACTGATTTGGTGAAGGACTTCACCAAGCTTTACATTAATGAGATTGTTAGGTTGCATGGGGTTCCTTTGTCTATCATCTAAGATAAAAGGTCCTCAGTTTACCTCTCATTTTTGGAAGTCATTTCAAAAAGGTCTTGGTACTCAGGCACATCATTTCATCCACAGACGGATAGTCAGCCAGAGCGTACTATTCAGACCTTAGAGGACATGTTGAGAGCTTACGTGATCGATTTCAAGGGTAGTTGGGATGATCACCTTCCTCTTATAGAGTTCACCTACAATAATAGCTACCATTCCAACATTCAGATGGCTAATTATGAGGCATTATATGGGTGTAGATGTAGATCTCCAATTGGTTGGTCTGAAGTAGGTGAAGCAGCCTTAGTAGGGGCAGATTGGTTCATGATGCTATGGTAAATATTTAGATCATCAGAATTAGACTTAAGACGGCCCTGAGTCACTAGAAGTCTTATGCAGATGTAAGGAGAAGGGACTTGGAGTTCCAAATCGATGATTGGGTTTTTCTGAAAGTGTTACCTATGAAGAGGGTGATGAGATTTGGCAAGAAAATGAAGCTCAGTCCTAGATATGTATGCCCTTACAAGATCTTGAAAAGGATTGGTAAAGTGGCTTATGAGTTAGAGTTGCCAGCAGAACTGGCTGCTCCATCCAATCTTTCACATTTCATTGTTAAAGAAGTGTGTGGGTGATCTAACATTTATAGTACTTTTAGAAAGTGTGGTTGTGAAGGATAGTCTCACTTATGAGGATGTTTCAGTTGAGATTCTTGATCGTCAGGTTCGAAGGTTGAGAAACAAAGAAGTCGCTTCAGCGAAAGTTTTGTGGAGGAGTCGGTCCGTAGAGGGAGCTACTTGGGAAGCATAGGCAACCATGAAGACCAAGTATCCTCATCTCTTTCCTTTCGATTCCATTCCAGCTTGAGGTAATAGTTCCTCTCCAGTCCTTCAATTACTCATGCATAGATTATGTCTTAGTATCATGTTCTTTCAGCTATACTTGCATTTTCAGCGTGATTGCATATTCTTGGAACCTAGTTTAGTCAGATTTCAGTTTCTAGTATTTAGTGGTAGGGTTTGCAGCTTTCTCCCTCCATATTCAGCTAATTTAGACTTCATTTGAGGATGAATATTCTCAAGAGGGAGATAAATATAACACCCTGTATCCGAAAATAGACCAATCAGTAGATTTTCAGAAGTTGCAGGTGCAACCCACGGACCGTAGGGGGCCCCATGGATCGTAGGTAGGGTCAGTGGATTGGCCACCTGCAACCCCATCCCAGAACCCCAAAAAATTTCCGCTAAGTGTCAACCTACGCCAGGACCTATAGACCATAGGTCAGACCACGGTCTGTGGTCCAGGGCTGTAAGTTAGTCCTCCAGTCTTCAACTCCAGTAGCAAACGACGGCCGACCAGAATGGACCGTCGGTCCATCCATGGTCCATCGGTGACCCCCGACAACTTTTAAGTCAGGGGTCGTTTGGTCTTTTCCTTATGAGTTGGAAACTTAAACTACGTCGTTTAACTCCAATACTATGTAGTTTTGGTCAGTTTTAGCCTAGAAACTAAATTAGAACCTAACCTAATCAATCATTCATAAAAATCATCGATCTTAGTGCAAAACAAGAGGAAAAGTTGATCAGCCCTAGTCCAAGAATGCAACAAGGTTTCGTCAGTTCCATCCCCAAAATCGAAAGATTTCTCCATGAAATTCGTCACCAGGTATGCGGGATTTCACTAGTGGGTGGTCCCTAGAATTCAGTCAGATTCTTGATTTCCTCCATACTATCTAGACCTAGCTGGGTTTCTAGAATTTCAGCAAATTACTGTTGACACCCAATTTTGAACCTCTACAATATATATTAATCATCGAGTTTCTTCAATTCTGAACGATATGAATAATTGACTTTGTAAAATTCAAAATATTTATTTTTAGATTACTTTCAAGTAGTTTTAGCATCCTTATAATTCTTAAGTTATATATATATATATATATATATTTTATACAATTTTGTATATAATTATCATATTTTATAAACATTTTGAAAAACATCTCAAAAAAAGATAATTTAATTTTTGTAAGTATTTTATTAAATTAGTTTAGTTTGAGTTATGGTTATAATTTTGAATCGTTAGTTTATAATTAAGTTAATTATTTTTATTCCGTTAACATTAAGAAACTCATTAATTAATTTATATTGGTTCGTCGTATTTAGTTTTAGCCGAATCACCAATTAAGCTCGACTTGGCTAAATCCTTCATTTTACTTGGCCAAAATTGCAATCCATTGACCAAATCCTCAATTCAAAACCTATTAATTTCTTTAAACCCATTTGGAGGCCAAATTTTATGGCCCTTTTATCGCTTTTCAGTAATCCATTTTCCAGCCAACCAAGAGCCCATACGATCAGCCCATTTACTCCAGCAAATGCCAGTCGACCCAGTCCAATTTCCCGACCCGACCCGTCCACAATTCCATACCAAAGATTACCCGGCCCAAACCCATTTCAATACAAGCAGCAGTGTACAACGCAACACCCGACCCCGTCTCCTTCAATGTGGTAGGCTCTTTGTTGCATTTTCATCACTGTTACTTTGGGATAATGGGTCATTGAACTCTCATGCTAATGTTATTACTACAACATATTTGGTGCCCTATATTTAGAATTATCAATTGATAGATTACTGCTCGTAATTTCCTTAACTATCATCTATTCTTGTTTTTATATATTGGTTGAGCTGGACTAATTTTATTTTTAAAAAAAAAATTATATAAGAGTTGTGCCTTTACGATGTGTGTCTTGTTGTGAATATGTATTTGAGATAAAATGTCTCCTCAGAATCTCTTACTACTGTTTTCTGAAACATCATATCAATTTGAACATTTAAATGATTTTAGTCTTGTATTCGAACTTGTTAGGCAGTAGGTGGATTATTTATCCTCATGGGTACATGTAGTTGTGTATAAAGTTCTTTTACTTTGGTTTAACCTGTTTTGATAAGACTTTGATCCTAGTTAAGTCATGGTCGTATCCTTGATTTATTTTACCTCCTTTCTAATCCTTATTTTTATTTTTTATTTGTATGTTGCATGTGACAACAATTCGAGTTCACTTGGGACTCATTCCTTACATTTTTTCGAGTTGAATTCTTTCAAGTCACCCCCCTATTCCAAGTTAAAGGCTGATAAACATGTGTTGGGGAAGCCGCAAGGCTGGAAATTGAATTCTTAAGTCCCAAAATCCCCAAAAAGGATTGTATACGAGATGTATACACTGTATACATTTAGTGTACATCAATATACAAGTAAAGAATGTAGGAATACAGGGCTGAGGTGAAATACAGGTGTTCGGAATCAAGAGATACATGAAAAGAGCTGATATATATGCTCATATACGCTGATATACATATGATGTATACAAAAATGGGAATTGGGTAAAGAGCCCAAAAATTATAGCGAAATTGACCCAAGAAGGGGCCCAATTTCATTATCTCTTTTGTCCTTCTATTTGTTTTGATTATGTCTGATTAATTTTTATTAACTCTAACTTTATAATTGTTAATTAACTTAGTTAATTCCCCAAAAGACGAACTATTTCTCTGCGTTGTTTTATTTTTTAACAAATCTCATTTTTATCAACTCTTGTATTTTCATTTATAATCTTTAGTTAAAACTTTTTTATTAGTTTAAAATAGTTTTCATATTTTGATTAACCAAAAAATGATTCAAAACAAAACCAACTAATCTAGTTTTGTTAAAATTCTAATTACTTGCCTCTAATTCAAATGTTTCGATTAAGGTCCCATTTTTTAAAAAAATAAAAATTGCTCTTTGTTTAACTATTTTCTCAAAGTTAATCGAATAGTGTAAATTATTATTATTTTTTATGTTAAATCATTTTCCCAAAAAATTAGTCAAAAAATTATTTTAGTCAAGTCGTAGGATAACCGCATGTTAGCGGCTACTTTAAGTGCTAATACCTTCTTAAAGTAGAAATAAGAACTTCTTACCCATTCTCTCTAAATTTTTAAAGGTTTATCTGTTATAGCCTTTTTAAATTAAGTTTTCTTAATCTCTTTAAAAAATTAAGTGGCGACTCTTTTCTAACTACTTTTCTCAAATTACTTTATAATTGGAACATTTCAAAAAGTGATTTTTCCAAAGATAGGAAAATTACGGCATAACAATTACTATGATTTAGTTATTGTAACGTTCTTAATCAGATTATCACGGTTTAGTATTATTTTGCGTAGATTCTTGCATAAACTCAGAACCCTAGTTATGTAGTTCTTTTAGTTCTTGAATTACATTTGCTAGGATAGATAAACAGATATACATGCCTCAGATTTCAAATGTTTCATTATCAGAAATAAATGTTGCATTTTCAGAATTGCATGTCAGATTATTGAGCTATCCAGTTTACTTTAGTTATGTTATAATTTTCACATATTCAGTTAGGAGTAGACTTTATACCGAGTTGGACTAGGGTCAGTCACCCTCAAGTCCCAGAACTACGTGCCCCCGTATGTTTATAAGTCCCCTCTGTGGGCATCAGTTTAGTGATCACGCCAGTCATGCTTCTATACCTCTTGCAGGGTATATTGGGTCCTCTTGATGGGGCGTATACATCAGACTCCATGTTTAGCTCACATGGTTTTATGTCGGTTATTAGTGGCTCCCACAGTCAGATTCTACTGCAATGACCAAGTTACCAGTCACAGTTTAGTATTCAGATTCAGCATGTTATAAACTTGGTCATTGTATTCAGTTAGTTCATGTTCAGTATTTTCAGTATAAAATATCATGTTCATCTTATATCATTGCTCAGTATGGTTTGTTCAGTTATGTATATTGTTCAACTTTATTCTATACTTCATACTCACTACCTTTCAAGCACTGACTCTACACTACATCTTCTCGTGATGTAGGTTCAGGTCATCAGCATTCTAATCACGCATAGATCAGTTCTCGATCTACAATTCAGCAGCATCAGTGGTGAGTCCTCATTCTTCGAGGACGATTGACAGGATTATATTTCTACTTCCAGTCTTCAATTTTAGTTTTTTCTAGATTTAGCTAAGGAATGTCCCTGCATCTCTAGTCAGTTAGAGGCTTTATTTCAGACATAGTTAGATTTAGTTTTGGTTTGAGTTTGATCTTTCAGTTGTCATTAAACTCAATTATATATACTCAGACTTAGAATGGGTATTCCCCATCATTTTAGTTTACATCATGTTGCAAGCTTCCGCACAGTATTTTTATTTCATTAAATCTTTAAGTATGCTTATGATAGGCCAACAGGGTTAGCTTGGGGTCACTCGTGATCCTAGGTCCCGTGTTTACACCTGGGGGTAGCTTCGGGGCGTGACATAGACAAGAAAAGTTCCAATTGCTATCTTTGAGGAGATCGTTTAGCATCAGATTTGTTTTGTTTTAATTTATTGGACCTTAGATCTAATGAAGCGAGCATGTAGCTCTATCCAATTGTCTTCCCAGATTCGAATTTCATTTTCGTTCCCAACATTTCAAGAGATGCCTTTATAAAACAGCAGAGGGGTTCTTACAAGACTTTTCCAAATGTAGGAATCATAGGAATAACATTTCATGTTGTGCATTTGGCTTCTATTCGGGTATTTCTTGGTGAGAACTTTAGCCCATAGGTGATTTTTTTTAGGAATCTCCAATTTAAGCTTGCTAAGAGGGAAAAAAAATTCTCTTGTTTTTTGTGTGCCCACTCCTCCATACTTTATAGGGGACATTACTAGTTCCTAGTTTGCCTGATGGAGTTATCTTTTATCCGATGTGTATCCCCAAAGGAAGTTTCTTTGTATTTGATCGATATGTTTGTGTGTTGATTGGGGTAAAAGATTGCATTACAAGGTAGGGATGGATTCTAACAGTGATTTTGGTAGAGTAATTCTTTCTGCTAGTGTTAGAAGACGGGATTTCCAACCATGAAGCTTATTATTGATGTGGTCTATGATGTATTGGTAGTTGGAACTCTTAGGATGATAATTAGTGATAGGGAGTCCAAGGTATTTACCTACTTTATCTTTGTGACTGATGTTTAGGGTAGAAGATAGGATGTTTCTTTCTTCTTGGCTAAAATTTACAGAGAAGATAATACATAATTTGTTAAAATTTATTTTTTGTCCAGATTGATTTGAAAGTGTATTAAAAATGTGGATAAATGTAGTAGCATTTGTGGCGTCCGCTTTGGCTAAAAGGATAATGTCATTTGTGAATAGAAGATGGGAGATAGGGGTACCTATTCTACCGATTTTAACTGGCTGCCAGAGGTGTTTTTTAATGGCATAGTTTATAAGCCTATATAGAGACTCCATGCAAATAATGAATATGTAAGGTGATAAGGGGTCTCCTTGCCTAATGCCTCTAGTAGGGAGGAAGTAATTCGTAGGTCTTCCATTAACAAGTATAGAGATAGCTGAGGTCGATACACAAGACATGATGAGATCGATTATATTTTCTTGGAAAATTAAGAATTGTAAGGGATTGCTTGATAAACGACCATTCTAATCTATCGAAAGCTTTCTCTAGATCAATTTTTAGAAGCATTTTACCAAATTTACCTTTCGCTTTTTGAAAGGAATCAATTGCTTCTTGAACAATAATGGTGTTATCCACGGCTCGTCTACCCAGGATGAAGCTTCATTGTTGCGGACTAATGATGTTGTCTAGGTAAGACCTGATTCTATTTACAATAATTTTTGTAATGGTTTAATAAATCGTGTTACAAAGGCTAATGGGTCTATAATGGTTGATATGTTCAGGGTTCTTTATTTTTGGAATTAAGCAGATAAAAGTTAAAATCCTTCATGCAAGTGTTTATTATTGCCTCTGTGTCGTTCCAACACTTTTGGAAAAACATTGGATGAAGACCATCAGGACCCGGAGATTTTAGAGGTTTGAAGGAGAAGATAGCATTTTTTATTTCTTCTTTATCTAGTGGCCTACCTATGTTATCATTGTCCTCTAGATTGAGTGCATTTCCACATACGACAGGATTATGTAAATTACTTTTATTTAGGTCGGTTGTGTAGATGTTTTGAAAGTTTTGGGTAATGATATTGAGGATGGAGTTAGGCTCAAAAGTCCAGTACCCAATCGAGTCATTTAGTCCTAAGATTCTGTTTTTTCGTCTTCTGTTAGTAGTGGTGGTGTGGAAGAATTTAGTATTTGCCTCTCCTTGGTTTAACCATTGGACTCTAGATTTTATTTTCCAATAATCTTTTTCTCTTTTAGAATTTTATTAAAGTCATTAATGAGCTTGATTTCCAGATTCAAATGAATAGAAATTTTGAAGGCTTCATCTATTTTCTGGAGTTTATTAAAATTCTAATCCTAATAGAAGTAGGATTAATTAAGACCGTCTACGAACTCTCTAAATTGTTTTTGGATTGTGGTTAACTTTTGGGTGGTCTAATTTTTCTATTTACTTTAAGCGTGGGTAACAAGTGTAATTACCCCCTCAAAATTTAATCAAGATTTTCTGACATTTAATTGGGATATAAAAGGGTTTTATTATTTTTTGGCCAAAAAAATCAAGTGGCATATCATTCCTAAATGGGTGTCTTTTTGAGTCAAATAGTAAAAATAAGTTTTTTTCACTTATTTTCACTAACTGATGATCATTAAACAATAAATTCGTGAAATTTTTTAAAGAACGTTGAACATTAGTTGCTTCAAACTCCTTATTCTGTATTTTTTTTATTTTGGAAAAAACCGCTATAAATTTTGACTTTTGATTTTTCATCCTTTTTTCTACACTTATCTTCTCGACTCACTTTGATGATAAAGAATGCTCCTTAAACGCACGTCTCAACAATACAAAATAAATATTTCGCATGGTATAAGATGTTATAATGACCTAGCACAATAAAGTACTTTTTAACAATATCATAAAAATGAAATTGTAATATGTTTCTAATAAATATTTAAAAGTAATAGATTAACTAGTAAATTTTATCTTATGAATAATAATTTGGCACGATACAGTGAGTCAAGCAAATCAGCGGTAAATGCTTTGATATAGCAAAACATGATAATATATAATGAAAAATTGTATCAGTACGAGTAGATGTAGTACGAAGGATACAATAACATGTTACAACCAAAACAAAATATGGAATTTCTAATGTAAAGTAGAAATACTATGACATGTGAAGTGTGTAGATCGTAGTGTAGAGTACTGATATAGTGTCTACTTATGTTAACTTATTAATATTTAATATATGTATAAAAGGTATAGTAGTAACATACTATCGTCTTAATGAGTTATCGATTTACCCAATAACCAATACTAAAAACCGATACCAAACTCATAACCCAATAATTTTTTTTATAAAACCATTAAAAATCATTAACCCAATAAACCAATAACATTTTTTAATTCGATTTATTGGTCGATTCAATTTTACACACCCTTAGATTATTGTAGTGTCGTATAGAATGATGTAATATTATTACGTAAGATGGAAACTTGGAAAGCAAAGTTGCACTAAGTCCACCTCTAGTTTCACTTTTTTCCTTTCTGTCTTTTCTCTCATCACTTGTCCTTTTCCAATAATATAATATAACAGGAGAAAAAACACCTCACCAAACCGTCCACTAATTTGTCATTTGTCATTTTGTTCATTACATTGAGCTTTTTCAACTCGTATTCCACGTAATATCAACCCAATCACAAAATAATCTTAACTTGTACATTTTTAATTTAATAAAAATAAAATTTGATTAAAATTTTTATAATAGATATTTAAAATATTTTCTCTTCTATAAATAATCTTAATACTAAAAATACATTGATATTTATAAATTTTCGTAATTTAACTCTCAAAAAAAATTAAAAAAAATTACGCAAACACAGTTTGCTTATCAAAAACATTTATTTGAAAAACTGTTTTAAAGTATTTAAAATAAAAAGATTTTATCAGCAATGCCATTGGCATTCACAAAACACCATGCCTTTAATTTCCTTTTCTAAACTAGTCCTACATTATATTCACAAAACGTCATGCCTTTAATTTCCTTTTCTAAACTAGTCCTACATTATGTATTCACAAAATTCCTTTTTCTAAACTAGTCCTACATTATATATTCACCAAAACGTCATGCCTTTAATTTCCTTTTCTAAATTAGTCATACATTATATATTCAAAAGCTTTACCTACTCTTTTAACAGAACATAATACTACCTCGGTCCAAATTTAAT
>JAJOOS010015726.1:0-15559 GCA_029582725.1 Solanum chiquidenum
ATTTTGAAGTTAAGAATATTTTTTAAAAACAAACTTTTTTTTGGAGGGGGGGTGGGTGGTCGAGGATCGGGATGAAAAAATAAAAATTTGAAGTTGAAAATATTTTTTAAAAACAAACTTAAATTTTTTTCTTTTTGAAGGGGGTGGGGGGCTGATGGGGGCGAGGGTAGGAGGTGGGGGTGAAAAAATAAAAAATTAAAATTAGATATATCATTTAAAAACTTTTAATATTTTTTTGGGAGGGGGTGGTGGTAGGGGGTGACGTAAAATAATTGAATTTAAAAACAAACTTAAATTATTATTTTTTTGAGGAGTTGATTGTGGGGCTGGTTTGAGGATAGGAACAAAATAAATTAATTTTTTCAATAAAAAAATAATTGTAATTTGAAGTTGGAAGAGAGTTTTGGAAAATGTTTTCCTTAAGTTTTGAAGGGAAGACATTTTCCTTAAATTTAAGAAAAATAAGTTGATTTGAAAAACATTTTTCGAAAAATATTTTCCTTCATACCAAACACACCCTAAATGATTGTATAATTGTGTTTTGTATAGGTAAGTAGAGTAACAAATAAATTTAATGGGATTTTAGCTGGTGAACTCTCGTTGGAATATGTTTGCCAAAGACGCGTTACTCCATTTGTTAGCTGCTAATAAGGGAGAGCCAAAAGGGTCAATAGAGTTTTTTTTTTAATTCGATTCGTTTTTGTTATCTCCGTTCATTTTTACTTGTCGAAGAACCCATAAATAGATAGTTTCTGTTGGATTAAGGTTTAAATGTGTGATTTTATAAGAGTTAAGTTTAGTTAATTGATAATTTATGAAGATAACGTTCACATTTATGATCATTATTCTTGTAACATTTCACCTCCATAACATCAACGATATAGTAAATTATATTTTTTAAAATTAAAAATCCATAAATTCAAAAGTCCGAAGACATGCATGATATGTATCTAACTTAATATTACAACAACAACAACAACTGAAATCTTGATGCAACATGAAAAATAAACATAGTATAAACTATAAAGTAGAGAGAATCTCTCATTCTCTGTATATATATATATCTTGCAAAATTAGACAGTAAGAGTGAACCTCTGTTCCATTGGATAAACAATCATATTTGCCCTTCTTCTAAGATAGTTCCAAATTGGTTCACCACTCATCCTCCTTCTCTCAAAATACCATTCTTCTTCTTGTCCGAATTTTTGTATAATTTTCTTGAAAATCCAAAGTAGCATTTCGCCTCCAGAAAGCAGAAAACAGAGGAAATACAAAACAGGGGAAACAGAGTCTGGGAAGAGAACAGAGGCAGTGGAAGCCAAAGATAGAGAACTAAAGAAAACCATAACATGGTGTACGACGTCGGAGAATTTCCTGTACATATAATGACGAGAAAATTTCAGCTTAATACCGTATATTAAACAGTATAGGAGCAAAGAAGTGACAGAAACTCTCATGGTTTTCGGATGAGTCGAAAAAGGATCAGTCTTGTTATTGCCTTGATATTTTAGCTGTAGAAAATTGAGGAGAATGGTGAAGAAGAATCCAAGAATGGTGAGTGAACAAGTTGCGGTGCTCTGTTCCTGGTACATATAGAAAATGTAGGATTGTGTAGCCATAAAAGTGGAATGTGCTTGGAACAAAAATAGGCCAATTCTTGAATTATTAGCCATTTGAAAAATTGAAGTTAAGAGACAATGCAAGAGAGTATTAATGTGTGTGTATTTAGAGATGAAGAAGATAGAATTAGAAGTTGATTTAATGTGTATATATAGAGAAGCACCTTGTCTAAATTGGGTGTCAATATTTTTATTTAATGTCACATCTTAGGTTATATTGGAAAAGAGTGGAAAGGGATAATTAGGCTATTTTGAGGGTCAGAAGGTTCAAAAAGAATAAACAAAACATTATTCCCAAACATTAATGCATTCTCTTTTTTCAACATTCAAAGGCGCCACGGCCACATCCACATCCAATTTCAACGAAATTTCATCTACTAGTAGATATCAAATATCAAATTTTTAAAGTTTGATACTATAATCAAATTTCAATTTGATAATTATATATGAAAGAAAAAAATATTTTGACAGTCCAATATTTATACATGTTAGCTTTTAGAAATGTCATATATAGATGTTAGTTCTCCACTCTCAAGTTCGACATTATGAATTCGTGGTATGAGTCAATCAAGACCGGACACCGGGTGGCTCCACTCTCAAGCCCGAACATTATTATTGAGAGCCTTAACTCTGAATGTGTCTTATTCAATGCAAATCTGAATTAATCCGACTCTAATACACGTACTATAGACACAGGTGGAAAACAAAAATAAAAGGCTTTCTACTACTATTAATATAGTACTTTTGAAAGGGACTTGATCCTCCTCCTTTTTTTTCTTTTTTTTTTTAGATTTGATGAGAGGATATAAAGGTTATAAAGGCTAAAAGGATCATTAAGTTCAGTTTGTACAGCAAATGCTGTCAACTACTATACATAATCACAAAGCTTGAGCCTTATTATTATTGTTTTTATTTTGAATGTGGATAGAGGAAAAAAAATGAAATTGGGAAGAAAGAATTATGTTTAAAAAATTAAATAAAGAAAGTTGTCATTTCAAATGTTGAATTTCTTGGTTGTGCAAGTTTCTCAATTTGTAGTTAATTTCTCTAGTTTATTCCATATCTGACCTTGTCATATGTATTACAATTATTATCACATAGCCAAAAGTTGTTATCTTTTGATTTGTGATTCCATGTCAATATGATATTGAACCTTTTCTTGGTTTTTTTAAATAATTATTTCTCCAAACATGTTTCTGTTATTGGTAAAAAAAATAATTCATGACTGAACACAAACTTACTGGGGAAAAGATATGATTTATCCTTCTAATTACATAAGTTTAACTCCCTCTGTTTCTATTTAGTAATCCTATTTCCTCTTTTAATCCGTTTTAAAAGAAGGAATCTCTTAAAGAATGTCTCTTTTCATTTTTGATAATTTTTTAATTCTAACTTTTTCGCTATTTACTTTAAACTCTCCACGTTACCACATTAGACTTATTATATAGGGCTACTTCGTGTCGTCATTCAGCTTATTTGATACAACAACAACATATGCAGTGAAATCCCACTAAGTGGGGTGTAGGGGATGCTAGAGTCGGAAACTTCACCCTAATAAAAGAAGAAAAAACAATGAAAAACCCATAGTATTTAGTACAAAAAGCAGTGTAGAAGTAGAACCTACCAGAAAGAGAAATTATACATCACATTGCATAGTAATTTAACTCTTTGTATGCCTCACAATAACGATATTCAGAAGGTCTTGTGCTCAATGGGCAAATCTTTCACATAAAATGTTATAAATATTGCAGAACATATATCTAGACAAAGAGAAAAAACTAAAAGAAAAATCCCAACTTGACAATAACTTTGACTTGTGTTCTCTTCTATAGCAATGTGGCCATGTTTTGGGGATCGTTCACTAAAAAGGGTTTCAATCGAGGGTCTGTTAGCTGGGGAAGACCAGCTCTTGCTCCCAATGCCCTACACCCGATAGCTGCCTGCAATGAACCCACAATGCACAAGTTAAGCTTCTTTTACATTTACAATTTACATAAGACACAAAGCTAAAGTCTACTAACCACTTGAGAAGCAAATGGCAACATTCTTTCTGATGGCATATTGGCACAGAGAGCTGCAGATTGCCAGTGGGAAATCCATGAGAAATGAAATATTACAAACCTTCGATCAAGCATGAAGGGAACAATGACATTAGATTTAAACTCACATGGATATAGACACGAGTAAGACTAGAGAAAAAAACAATAATATCCAGAAGGAGGTAAGAAAATGGATTGAGGTTTATAGAATCTCTCGATCCAATTGATACAGGTAGAGGGAAAAGGGCGATGCAGGAATATAACACATTTAAAGGAAGAACATTAGGTATAAAGACTGCAGAGTATAATTTTGCTTACCATACAGAACTGCTCCAATAAATGCATCACCTGCACCAGTTGTATCGACTAATTCTGATGGCGGTATCTTTTCAGCTGTTCCAAGAAGCAGCTTCCCACTCACTGTCCCGATGCCTTTTGCATGCAATTTTGCAATATCCTAGAAGAAGAATGTACTTTAGTTTATTCAGCTTCATAAGAAGTGCTGGGGAGAAAGAAAAATCATAAGCAGCACCAAGAAGTCTCCAATAAAAAGAATTAAGAGGGTGATGAGTAATGGTACGACTGCAAGAGAACATGTGGAGCCAATTCATATTTGTAAAGATGAATATCATGACGTACTAGAAAAAGGGTACTAGCCAGGAAGAACCATACACGACTCCCACTCCACAGTAGATATTCACTTTACAGTGGTGGACTAGAACAAAATGAATTGTGTGCACGGATTTCTATTAGTTCATGAGCACTGTGGCCATGCTTCGGTCGTCTATTGAATCATAAATCTTCTAATTGGTGAATTACCGAAGATATGGATGTTGCACTGGTTGCGTTAGTATCAATACTCTGCTTCATTTTCTGGAACAACTCATCGACATCAATTTCTTCAGACGGGAGATCCTCTGCAAATCAACCCAATAGCAAAAAGTAAATACACACACCTTTTGTTCATCTTTCAAAACAAT
The DNA here is from genome assembly GCA_029582725.1 of Solanum chiquidenum. NCBI lineage: Eukaryota > Viridiplantae > Streptophyta > Magnoliopsida > Solanales > Solanaceae > Solanum > Solanum chiquidenum. The sequence goes on from JAJOOS010015726.1 coordinate 4,639, forward strand.
TTCATTGCCTACAAGCAGACATTTAACATACTTCAGAAGAACCAAAAAAATATGCAAGCATACCAGCTTCAGCCCTTTCTAACATCATGCAGCCATCTTCACCCAATGTCACAATTACAAATTTGATGTTTGGCAGCTTTAGAAGTACAGAAACTAGAGCAGCTGGGATTGAAGGGGCCTCTGTCCATACCTGCGAGACAATACATCTTTTGTCAAGCTCAAAAGGGAGAAAGATATTGTTGAGTCCCACATCGGCGGGATGAGGAGAAATTGGTCTCTTTATACGGTCGTGGACAATACTCACCTCTTGAGCTAACTCTGGGGGTTAGGCCCAAGGTCCATAACATGGTATCAGAGACAAGCCTAAACCAATTCATGGCTTACAGATGTTGGGGCCCATATTAAATTTCCCATGCTCTAGATGTCCAACCCAGGGTGCTGGGCGTGTGGGGTGATGAGTCCCACATTGTTGGATGACGAGAAATTGGTCTCTTTATATGATCTTGGGCGATCCTAACCTCTTGAGCTAGGAGGAGAAAAATTAACACTATTTCACCTTTTTCAAAAAGAGTGTTGAAAACAATTTTAATCCCCAATTATGTGGTAAGCAGTGGCAAGGGATAGAAGCTTTAAGTTTTAAGTTGTAACACACTGAGCGAGGAAGGGACTTTGTCGTCGAATTAAAATTGGGGAGACAACAAATTTCACTCCTAGACTTTATTAGCAACTAAGAATTAGAAGCAGATCACCAGATATCCAAATTGAAATTCCGCAGCAAAGGAACAGTGTCATTGCAATTTGTCAGAGTAGCTAACTTGCCTGTGGAAATCTCGCTGAGCATACGACATAAGTTGCCAAGTTTAGAAGGTCATCTACCCTTTCTCTTTTACTTTCTGCATCAATTACAATAGGTATATTCCTCCGATGTGCCTGCACTGGGAATCCAAAAGGCATACAGTATTTTCTATTTGATTGAAAACATAAGTCTTCGGATAATTTGAACAAAAACAACAAACAATAATTAAGCTCAATATGTCGGCTCTAGGATGAATACAAGCAACATATTCAAATGCAGACAGCAGGATAGAAGTTTTTGCTATCCATTACTTCCATTTGTCTGACAAAGAAGTCCAAGTTAAAATTACCTCATGGGCCACAACTAAAGCTGATAACAATTCAGTTTCTTGCAATACTCCATCAAAATATACAAATCTCACATCATCCAGAGCTGATGACAAATTCGACTTGGATAAATCCTCAGGTATCATAGGTGGGTATCCTGGAGTGTAAATGCAAGTCCGAGTTTTCCTGGTAGATCAAACAATACTAATCATGACTCACGAGAGCTAATAGCTTCAACAGAACAAGTTCAGAAGGGTCAGCAAACCAATTGTATACAGCAAGAGATAGTAAATGTAGTAAACTTGCTAAAATGTTTATACTTCTCTCACGCAAATATGGGGGAGAAAAACTTCGTTGGAATCTTTTGAACCAATTCTTTCGGCCATACATGAATCAAGTGGGCAATCTTGGCACAAGGAAAATTTAATGTAAATGAGGAAAGAAAAGTTATTCAGCCAAACATACACATTCCTTGCTATAGTTTCTTTATCTATTTTCTTTTACTCGTGATGGATAGGAATCACTTCATATGACAACAATTTCTGTTACTTTTCCAGGCAAACTTTACAAGTAGCATGTATTTCAACTAGTCAGCATACAAGTTTTCTTTTGGTTCTTGCATAAGCAATTTTCGTCTTCAGAGAGGATAGTTAGGCTGAAACCCACTTTAGAAGTATAGGTAATGTACAATATATGGCTACTGATCTCGAAACCAAACATTAAGCAAATCACAGCAGAGCCATTACAATTGATTCAACAAAACTAGAAAATTCAACATCATGTTTTGAGGTAAAAGTCTGAAATATGCCAAACAATTACCAAAATGCAATTAACATAAACAGAGAGAACTCACACTTGACTATCAACAATGACGTAAGAGAATGTCGAATGGCCCCCTTCCGAAACCTGAACCCAAGATTTAAGGTTGAGGTGAATTAAATGCTTGAGTTAGATCTGATGTTGCTAACACATTTGAAACCACTCAAATTGTGATTGATTTAACAGATGCATGAAACTACATCCATAATTATCCTACACGCAAGAACCTTCAAGTTTGAACATTGCCAAACTCACCACCATAAACGATGTATTGACTCCATCAGCTTCCAGCTCTTCCAGTATTGCTTTCCCTTGAGAATCATCTGCAACCTACAGGCAAAAATAGTAACAAAAATTTGAAGACTTTCAATGTGATTATTACAAAAGGGTTATGTGGGGAAAGATGAAGAAATTAGAAAATAGTTTTATAGAAATAACAGTTATAGGCGACTCCTTATGCAATAATTACGAATGATACATAAAATAACACGACGAGTCAGTTACATTTCATTAATATGTTTTTGTTCTACGCTATGCAACTTTCAAAAAGGAAGTAGTATTTACAATTGAATCTTGACCACCGATACTGAGGGACAAGTTTATTCTGGTAGACTTACATACATTTACTTTGGAATAGAGGCTGTCTTTTCTCCAATCAACTTCAGATTAAAGAAACATGGACGTTAAACTGGGTTACAAACCTCTCTATGAAAACAGTGGCAGGGGGTAAATTGGTGCTTGTTAACTCCAATAGCAAGAAGGAGGTTCAAGAAGTTAATGAGGGCCATGCTAAGATATAGGACCAGTGCCAGTAGCACAGCAACAGTTGTATGACATGATATTGGAATTTCATTATCTCATTATACACAGTTCGACTCATAACAAAATGGGACAAAACAATGTTTTTTAAGGGGTAACATAACAAAATTCTTCTTTGAACCTCTCACAGAATAAAATGAAGTCTTACTTTTATACTTGAACACAACAACACACCCAGTATAATCCCACAAGTGAGGTCTGGCTATACTTGAATAGTCGGAACAAAAATACAATCAACAGTTTGAGTCGCCAATTGATATTTATAAGCCCCCAAAATCTCAAACCTTAGATATAATTCTCGGAGATAGGCCTAAACGAGCTGCACAAGTCAAAGCATTCCCTGCATTGCCACCTCCTTGAACCTAATGAAAAAAACACAACATACTCTGAAATTTTGAAAAAAGATATCATACTATCAATCACACACAACAAACAATCACCTGAAAACTGGTGCTTCGAATCTTATCATCAGGGTTAGGATAAGAATCAACAGCAACAAGGAAATCCACCGCCGCCATTCCACAACCTAACTACTCCCGAAAACAAATTCAACAGATATAGTAAATCCTATAACAGTTTCTAATTTATTTTTGACATGTCAAGAGAGTAAGGAAGACCCACAATGCTATGATTTTCTGGGATTGCGGCAGTTTGTGGGGTTGACGAAATTGACATTTCAAACCTGAATTTAATCAAATAAAACATTTATTATATCTTTCAGTTTACTTTATACAAGGAAAGTTATGATTTTGATTAGATTAAGATAACATACCTGTTGAAGGAAGAGTTACAGGTTAGGTTACATCGTGTGGGAACATGAAGTAGTGGAGTCGACGGCGGTGATCGGCCGGAAAGTGACGGAGAGCTACATGACTGCAACTGGAACGCCGCCATTTCTGGGAGATGATCAAAGTAAAGCAGTGATTTTTGAGACGGCACGGAGGAAATGAAAAGTTGGAGTAGTCAGCTCTGAGTGAAGAAGGAGAAGTAGGCAAATTCTTTTTAATTTATTTTTTTTGGCTTAGTGTGTTAATTATTTTAATTTTTTGAAATTATATCTCTTAATCATATATAGAATAAGTTATCTGCAAATTTGATTTGTAAAGGGTAATGTCATTAAAGATGGATTTTCTAATTGAATAAGATTATAAATATTTTTGTTTCTATATTGAGCAATGTAAGAATTAATGGATTGTTTTTCAATCAAATATTTGAACAAATCTTATGAACTTATAATTGAAAAGATTAATCTTTAAATATCTAATTTTCAGAAACAATCTATTTATCATGTAAGAAATAGATATAAAGATATAATGGTCTAAATGCATTTTACCATTTCAAATTATACTTCATCGAATTACATCGAACACATTTTTATTATAATTACACATACACAATCAAACATTATATGTATAATTATGTATAACTATTATATTACATATTTACTAGAGGTGCACCCCTTTTGTTAGTAAGAAATAGTTAGCGATAATCAGACTTTTGATGAGCCAACCCTTTTTTCTATCTTTCTTATATAATTATGTATAATTATTATATTACATATTTACTAGATGTGCACCCCTTTTGTTAGTAAGAAATAGTTAGCGATAATCAGACTTTTGATAAGCCAACCCTTTTTTCTATCTTTCTTATATCCATTCATTGCGAACAAAGAAATCATAACCATTTTTTTGACATCTTAGTCTCACAATTTTCGATAATTTAGAAAGGTCATAGTCAGACTTAATTTTTTTTTAATTTTCAACCTTGTGTCGGGAGCCCTATTGGAGTAACGCTGATCGTGTGTATGGTGTAAGTTACACCGTGTAACTTAGAGAAGTTCAATTTGCGAAGTAGCTTTCTAAATAGACCCTTATAGTTTTGTGTAACTCAACTACAACCCCTACCTTTTAAGAAAAAGACCAAATCGTACGGTAAAAATATTTAGAACTTGATTTAGTGTCACTGTCCGCCATCTCTGATCCAAGAATTCAGAGAGTTCAATTGAATCCATGGAAACTGAAACCTTCATTAGACCCAACAGCAAATCAAAGAAGAAACAAAGATCTCCACTTTTAACTTTCCTTTTTCTCTTCACTTTGATTCTCCTTTTCTTCTACTTCAAGAACTTCATTTCCCCTTCTCTTCTTCCCCTTTCCAAAAAATCAATACCCATTATACCCCGTCCCCAACAATGCAACCCCACAAATCGTCTTCAAAGAAAGTTCATGTGGTATGCGCCTCACAGTGGGTTCAGCAACCAGTTGGCTGAGTTCAAGAATGCGATTTTGATGGCTGAGATTCTTAATCGGACCCTAATTGTACCACCCGTGTTGGATCACCATGCTGTTGCGCTTGGTAGTTGTCCTAAATTTAGGGTTTTGGAACCTAATGAATTGAGATACTTGGTTTGGAATCATAGTATTCAGCTCTTGCGTGATTGCAGGTAATTTTGAAACTTGTACCAGTTCTTAACAACCCCTTTAGCTTTAGCTCACTGATCAGAAAGAATCACTTTTTGTGCATTATTTTTGTTTGTTAATATGTCTGACTGAATTATGTAGAGATATTTGGAGTCAAATTTTTGCTAATTTTCTTTTCTCCATTATTTTTGGCTTCTTCCCTACTGTATTCCCTTTTCATACCTGCTTTGAAATGCTTTACTTGAGAGAATTTACTACTGTATTCCCTTTTACATACATGCTTTGAAATGCTTTACTTTGAGTTGAGGGTGTGTAGGGAACAGTCTCTTTACCTTCACAAGTTAGAGGTAAGGTATGCTTGGTCACCACCCTCCCAGATCCCACTTATTGTTCTTATTGTATTTGGAGTTTGGAGTTAAATTGATCATCTTTTATGAGGAATTTGCATGTTTCATGTCTGGTGCTTAATACTAGTATTCAAACTGTAGGTTAAATATTTTGTTACACTTACATGAGATCCTGTTTGTGACGGGTTTTTTTCCGTTAGAGACTTGTATTTCAGTATACTGATTAGGAAGAGATTTAGAAACTTCTGCTTTTAGATTAGAGCAACTCCTATTTTGATTTTAAAAGATATATATTTCCATTGGAATGGCAATGGTTACAGAGTGATTCATAGAAAGACTCCATCTAGTTTGGGATTTTGATTGCTTGATTGAATGTGCTTAAAGCCAGCATGTAAACTTTATGCATAGCCACAGTGACAAAGCTTTACTGTAAACTTTGTCTGCATTGCGAAAGCCTATCTTGCTTGTTTTTATCTTTCTGCTGCTGATTTATCTTGGACTTTATAAGTTATAAATTATTAACTTTTGAATTTCATTGTGCATTTTGATTTTGACTGAATAAAGATCGAATTACTTTTTGGATGCAGTATTTAGAAGTTTCTAATAATCTGCTTACTTTGTGTTTTGCAGATATGTATCCATGGCTGATATAGTTGACCTTTCACCACTTGCTTCTTATTCAACAGTGAGATTTATAGATTTTCGTGCTTTTGTGTCCTCCTGGTGTGGTGTAAACTTGGATGTTATTTGCTCTAAGGACCAAAATATACCATCTCCATTATCTGAGAGCCTTCGACAATGTGGTTCTCTATTGTCTGGTTATTATGGTAGTTTCAGTGGTTGTTTGTCTGCTTTAAAAGAAGATTGTAGAACAACAGTTTGGACATATAAAAAGGACGATGAAGATGGAGCTTTAGACTCGTTTCAACTTGATGACCAACTTAGGAAGAAAAAGAAGATATCATTTATTAGGAGAAGGAAAGATGTGTATAAAGCTCTTGGTCCTGGTTCTGCCGCAGAATCAGCCAATGTTTTGGCATTTGGAAGCCTTTTTACTGCTCCTTATAAGGAATCTGAATCCCATATTGACATTCATGAAGCTCCTAATGATCCCATTGTACAGACCTTAATAAAAAAGATAGAGTTCCTTCCCTTTGTGCCCGAAATAATAAATGCCGGCAAGAAGTTTGCTCTTCAAACTATCAAGGGTCCCTTTCTTTGTGCACAGCTCAGGCTACTAGATGGACAATTCAAGAACCACCATAAAGCTACTTTTCTTGGTCTGAAGCAGAAAATAGAATCTTTGAGGCAAACAGGACAGAAACAGATCCATGTATTTGTGATGACTGATCTCCCCATGGCTAATTGGACAGGGAGTTACTTGGGGAACTTAGCAAAAGATTCAGATGCCTTTAAGCTGTTTGTTATCAGAGAAGAAGATGACTTGGTTCAAGAAACTGCTAAAGAAGTCATGGCTGCGGGGCATGGGCTAAAACTTGGTTCAGTTTCACAGAATTCGGCAGGGATTAGCAAGCATCACCATCCTCAATCATTAACTGATGTTCTCTTATACATAGAGGAAGTAGTCTGCAGCTGTGCTTCTCTTGGTTTTGTGGGCACTGCTGGGTCAACAATTGCCGAGAGCATAGAATTAATGAGAAAACATGACATTTGTTCTGGCTAAATTGCTTTGGCTCCTAGCTAAGTGTTACTTACCCAGCTGTGTGTTCTCCCATTTGGCAGCCAGAATCCATGTATCATCTGAAATTGTCTCTTTTCACAAGCGTTAACTTACAAATCAACATTCAAAGATGGACTAGGCTGTCAAATTTGAAGGATACAAGTGATCCATATATCAATGGATTAGAAGCACTGATGGCTGGATCTGTCTGGTGCGGAGTTTTCTATTCTTCAAATGCATACTGCTAACTAGATTCCACCCTTTTAAAGGGAGGAGGTAATCATATTTCTAAATTTTAGTCCAGAATTGGAAACAAGATCAACAACCTTCAAGGTGGGAAGGCTATTCGTTGATTTGTGGCATTTAATAACCTATAACTTAGCACCCCTGTGGAGCAATTGAACTGTACAAAATGTTTATGTACTCTGTTGGAGGTGCTCCTTCTCTTTCTTGATTACACTTGTTCAGGGCTTAGTACACCAAAAAGAAATTGAAAGGGTTCTGCTCTGATTCTTAGCTGCCGTTTGTCTCCTCCTCATTATGGTTTTCTATGAACATATTTATGAATTTGTGTCTGAAAGTCATTGTTCCTTTCACAATAAACTTTCTGGGAGAGCAGTATGGATGGACAACAAAATTTCAGAGTTCTTTGCTTCTGGAAGAAAGGGTTGTACTGAATTGTTACTACTATATGAAATTCACTCAGGTTGATACTTGTTTGTTTTCATTTATCTTATCATTTCTTTACAAGGGTTCAAATTCCTGTAGAGACAAAAAGGGTTGGGTGAACCTTTTATGGCAGAGTTACCGAGTATCTATGTTGGTGGGAGATAAATGGTATTTGATGGAATAGTTGCATGCAAATTAACTAGAAGAACAATAACAATATACTCAGTGAAATTTTATTAGTAGAGTTTGAAGAGGATAGAATATATGCCGACTTTACCACTATCTCATTGAAATAGAGAGGTTGTTTCAATCCAAATATAATAAACAACATAGGATAATAAATATCACTAGCAATAATACAATAGCACAAAAAAATGTTTTAGCTCACTTCTTGTTGAGACATGATGATGAAATATTACTACTGTATTATATTATTGGCGGAGGGCAAATATAAGAGAAATAAAACTTTTCCAAAGTAAATTTGGAAACTTCTCTTGTATAGATTTCTTTAGATATCTGATGTTTTAATTGTATAAAAGAATATATCTTTTAAGAAATTATACTACTTCCTTTGTTTCAATTTATGCGATAATTTTTCGTTTTTCGAGAGTCAAACAGTTTAAATTTGATCGAAGATTTGCGCATGAAATCTTCAATTTTCTTGAAAAGAAATATATATATTTGTAAACAACGTAAAAAATACTATAAGTCACAATAATTGATAATTTAAAATGTATAAAAGATCTATGAAAAATTTACTGTCAAAGATAGATTTTGTTTGAATCTCGAAATTTGAAAAATACCACATAAAATGAAATGGATGGAGTATTATTTATTAGTGTATAGAGTGAAACTTTTTCTCTTATGGTTGGTTTAATTTTTCAAAGTCCCATAAATCTATATTATTTTTTTTCTTCTTTTTCTCCCATGATAGGGAATACGTAAAAGAAAAATCTACACTTCCACCAAATAGAGATTAAAATATTTCCCCAATTGTTATTTCCATTTATTTATCATAGTCGGTGTACATAGAAAAACATGTCTTTTATTTTGCATAATTTGTATTATATTTATTTATATGTTGACTTAAGATATGCCTTTTATTCATGGGAAGGACGATAATAAAGAGTCAGTTTGGATTGACTTAAAAAAAGTAATTTTTTAAAGTGTTGGAATTTATTTTTAAAATAAGTAGTTATGTGTTTGGATAAAAGTGCTGCAGTTGAAAAAAAAGTTCTTGATGTGTTTGGCAATAAGTGCGGCTGGTAAACACTTTTTTTATCAAAATGTCTGAAATACCCTTAAAGCTGTTAACATGATAAAAAGTTGATTAATTTAAGGTTTTTATACTTAAAAAAATTAAAACAAAATTAATTTATATTTTACATCCATAAGTAATAATATTTTCCTATCATTCACATATTTCTTTATCATCACAAATTATTTATAAGAGGAATATAAATTTTTTAGTTAAGTTAATTTTATATGCGCATAATAAAAATAATAATAATATTAATAAAAATAATAATAATAATAATAATAAATAAATAAATAATAATAATAATAAAAAATAAATAAAAAATAAATAAAATAATAATAAAAATAATAATAATAATAATGTTAGGGTTAATTCAATATGGGCAATTTGGAAATTATATAAAAGAATTAAGGGCAAAAAGGTAATATACTTGGTCAACATAAAAGGGCTTTTAAGTTAAAAAAAAAAGCTCCCCTCACCTAATTTTTAGCTTTTAACTTAAAATAAGTCATTTTTAACTTAAATAAGTCAATTTGATAATTGCCAAACACTATAATAAGTCAAAAACTGACTTTTAAGCCAGTTTGACCAGCTTAAAAGCCCATCCAAACAGGCTCTAATTGATGTTGTCAATTATTTGGCTACTGTTTTGAATTACGTGGAATTCATAAATTTGGTTGTGGATGTGATATTTTGGTCCACTTCTTGAATGGCTCCATTCATTGTTCCTGTTTATGCATATTTTTTTCATGTTGGACGGCATAAGAAGGATCCGCCTACTTTTTTTATCCATTTGGTTTTCCTAGTTTATATTAGAGTCCTTATTAAATTCGAGTGACACAAGATAAGGTTCATTTAGAAGTGATGCTTTCAATTGAAACTTTTTTTATACCCAAAGTTCAAATTCGGAATTTTTTATTAAGGGTTGAACAATCTCTCATTGCACCACAACTCATATTGGTAATGATAACTATGTTTTGAGTGGGATTTGAACCAGGATCTGCCTACTTAGGACTTCCTTCTTTCTATAGTTGTTTATGTTATTATAAATAATTATCTTTTATTAATTTATAAAATTAAGATATAATTAATTATTATTTTTATTTTACCTTTTCAATTAATTCTATTTTTGAAATAACTATGAGCAAATTTGAAAAAATAAATAAAAAGTTTTTAAAGGATAAATTAATGAAATTGTTATTTTGATTATACATTCAAGGGCCATGCAACAGAAAAAGTGAACAATAAATATGAAAGGGAAAGGAGTAATACTTCTTCCATCTCAATTATTTTTATTTATTTTTTAAAAAAAAACTTTAAAATTTAAGGTCTAAAATAAACCTTAGACATTTATGTAATTATAATCATTTTATTCAGAAAAAAAATTGAGGATTTTAAAGTTAAGTTATTTCTAAGTTAAAGTTGAGAACACCTGTAAACTTTTTCAAATTTTTAGCTAAAAATATTGTTAAAAACACTTTATCATATGTTCAAATGTTCAATCATAATAAATTATAGGAAAAAGGTTCAAATATGCCATCGAACTTTCAGAAAAGGCTCATTTATGTCATCCGTTAAAAGTTTGGCTCATCTATGCCATTACCGTTTAAGAAAAGGCTCATTCATGCCATTATTTTTTAACGGTGGTTTTGCAAAACCATTTTTTACACGTGGCCAATTATAATTCTGCCACGTCATTATTATTTTTATAATAAAAAATTAAAATTCTGAACAAACATTTTAACGGTGGTTTTGCAAAACCATTTTTTACACGTGGCCAATTATA
>JAJOOS010015727.1:0-21057 GCA_029582725.1 Solanum chiquidenum
CCAAAAAAAATTAAAAAAATTTTAAATTTTTTTTTTTTTTTTTTTTAAAAAAAATTAAAAAAATTCCACCCCCTGCCAACCCCCCCCCCCCACACCCCTACCAGCCCCCCTCCCCTCCACACTCCATCCAAAAAAAATAAAACAAAATTCATTAAAAAAAATTTAAAAAAACATTTTTAAAAAATTACCACCCCACCCCCACACAGCCCCTACCCACTACCACCCCCCCCCCCCACACCCCATCCAAAAATAAATAAACTTCATTAAAAAAATTAATTTTTTTTTTTAAAAAAAAATTACCACCGCCCTCCCTACCACCCCCCACCCCCTACCCCCTCAACACCTCATCCCAAAATAAAATTAACAAAATTTTTAATTTTTTTAAAAAAAATTAACCACCCCACCCCCTACCAGCCCCCCCTCCACATCCCATCCAAAAAAAAATATATTTTAAAAAATTACCAGCAATCTGTAAGTGTACCAATTGCACTAATACATGACATTTTAATCATTTTCACGAGGTTGAAAAGATTCTTTCTTTGTGTTAAGCAATGGTGGGTACTCAATGAAATTGTTTTAAGACCTTTTAAATCCTTCAAGAATTTCCATATAACCTTTATTGTCTAGTAAGGCATGATAATTACTCATTATACATATTCAAGTATTTCATCTATTGCCAGACTGAAATAAGTCTCATTACATCCACCACAGAGGAACATATCTCCATTTAATAATGTCAGGACTTCTACGAAAATCCTTTATGCCCCGAGGCACAAACCATACTTTATATCTTACGGTTATTACTTTCGCACAATGACTCATTTGTACCCCACTGACATATATTTTGATCTATGAATTATAAGTTCAAAAACATCACTTTTCTAAGTGAAACAAAATATACTTGAATAGTGCATTTTATTTGGTCAATCATTTATCTATCCACATTATATGACAGATTCGAATTTAAGATCCTCGTAACCACTTATAGCATTGAGTGCTACTTCATATCAAAGATACCGTCGACGGTCATTTTAATTTGATTCTAATTTGACATAACTTATCGAGATCTCTTCATTTTTCATCATTTTCAGGTACCTGAACCTTTGCCAAGGTTTTATGAAGTGTTCATTCATAGTGTTCTTTCAAAGCACTTACCACATTATCATGACCATTTTGTGCTCCTCTCCTTCCTCAAGGAGTTTTACGTTTGTAATCGATTGGTCTATCACGCTTCTGGCGTACCATAGACTCTGTCCTTTAAGGACTGTTTATTGGAGCATTTGCAGCTTAATTAAAATATCGGGTCAGCAAATATATCTGGCAAATTATTTGCAACATTTTGCAAATGAATTATCTCTTGAACTTCAAGTTCACATTTTTTTAAACGAGGATCTAGATAATTCACCCCACACAGTTGCTAAACATATCTCCCCTTAATGTTAGGAAATCTAACATTACCCCCAACCTCATTTGGGGATCCATCTTTGTGCGTGGTGGAACAATAAAATCATATGTGCACACATCAAATTTTTAGATGGAAATTATTTGGTTCCTGACCCTGAATTAATTGTGATGGGAGAACCTTGTTGGCTTGATGCATACACGTTAAATAAACTCATCTCATACCAAATTTTATTTGAGAGATTTGTTCTCATAATCAGTGGTCTAGCTATAATTGGAGGCAAATAATTTCTGCTAAACCAACCAGTATTATCAATATAATTTTATAGTTTGGAACTGTGCTCTTAATTTAACAATTTGAGCAAACAATCTTACAAAAACCAATCTATAAGTTGATAAAAATGCACATGTGACCATACCATAGATGCATCTATTAAATCATAAAAGTAAGCGATCCACATGGCAGGTGAACGGGCCCATATTCACCTTTTTATATGTTCCAAATAATTTCAGGGGATACAATCCCAACCTTAGCTGGTACAATGATCATTTTATCATGAGAACAAGCAACACATGAGAATTCTTGAAGAATCTTTTATTTCTTCAACATATAACCACATGAATTCTCAATTCTTTTGCATCATATTTGAACCGAAATGGTCAATCGGTTATGCCAACTGATATTTATTCTAGTAAACTTCTAGTTTACTTTTGCATGCAATTCCATCATCATGCTTATATTTGTATACAACAAACAAGAGAAAGACGGGTGACCTTTTATGTAAATATTCATAACCCGCTTTGATTGTAGTAATCTGAAGATATTTAATCTTTCAATAATTACTGTCTCAATATAATAGTTTTTTTCAATTCCTCCAAAACATAAAAAATTTCTTTTGAGACTTACTACAACCTCAATATTATGAAATATTTTCATTTCTGGATAGTAACAAATTAGTTCTTCCGAAACTCTTAATTAAGTTTGTGTACTGACACAAGTTTCACAACACCATTCTTATGGTGACCATCTCCTTCAAGGAGAAAATTATTATTATTGTCATGGTTAAAATTATTACATGCAAGACTTATTTCTTGACAACCAATGACAAATTTGTGTTGCCACACAACAACATTTATTTTGGTTATGACCACAACCTTTATAGAAAATAATTATTTCTTTCTTTTGTCCTCCAATAGTTCATAATAAAACATACCACAATATTTGTGTAGTACTCAAAGTATATGACCAAAATGACCATTTATGTCAAAAAAAAATTCAATATCTCAAACCTCCCGTAGAGGTGAGATGTGACATTTATCCAACCATACATGAGCATGTCCTTATCCATACGAACACAAGTCACATTCTCTTCAAGAAATGAACCATAACCATTTGTACATGCTCCATAAGTTTTTATCAGAAACTCATTGGCATGCTTTGGCATTATCAAATTTATGTGACTCACCTCAACATCACTTTAAGAGGTCAAATTTATCAAATGTACTACCACTTTGTATTCATTTATTTTGATGGAGGATTTACAAAACTTTCAAATTGGATTGCACAAACTCAATGTGCCCAATAACTTTTCATACCACTTTGGTGGCCAAAACTTATTTTCATATTTGAAGGACCATCTTAAGAACCCATAATGTTCTTCCTTTTAATTGCCACAATTGACCATTAACATTTTACCACACTCATATTCATACATTTAACCACTTGTCATTTTCAGACACATTATGTCCTGCTACCACATTCACATAAAAGAATGGAGCAAATCAATTAGACAAATTTCATGACTTTTATCAAGAGCATATCAATTTGCTCAATCATTGTTACATCATCATTATACAACGTTGGGACTTGAACCCAACGTCTTACCCATAAGAAGGCATTTTAAGTCATTATTTGTTGGGACCCAACCCAATATTTTATTATCATGATGCACTAGGACTCTCACCCGATGTATTACCCTCTTGGTGCGATATGACTTGAATCCTTTGTCTTACCCTCAAATAATGACATAATAAGCCAAATATAATAGGACTCACCATTGAGCCTTAAAAAAATATTGTCACTTTGTGGTTAACATGCACAAATAAATATAGAACAAAAGAAACACAATAAAAATATTCTTAACAAAGTATGTACTAATATCTTAAACTTGTCAAAACAGAGAGTTACATATAGCATTATATTATATTATGTTTGGTGCACAATAATTCAGCTAGTGAATTACCGTTATAAATCAAAGAATCAATAATAATTTCAATTACACTAAAATAAAACTGCTCATTAACACCACTCCTTTTTCAATTTCCATGTGAACCCAAAATATTTCACAAACAAATACATTAAAAGCTTATGTAATAACCAAAACAGTGAGCATAATCATAAATAAAATATAAAATAAGTTTCACATACAAAAGAAAGTATATATAGTCATAGGTGGAAGAAGAAATGCACAGTAACAATAATATTAATCATTCACCTTGTTCACAAGTAAAATATAAAATAGATTCCACAAAAAATTACCTTGTTTCTGAGAGGAAAATAAACACAATTATTTTACCTTCTTTTATTTACTTTACTTCAATCCTGCAATGGTAGAACATTCGTGCTGATAACGTATTGTAAAACTAAAGAAAAATAAGACAAGAAATATAGAAGATGAAAGTAATAGAAATAGGGAGACAAGAGATGATAGCTTTTCTTATTATTCCAAGTCTTCAAGTGTATACAATATGAACCCTTATGCCTCTATTTATAGCGTAACATAGAGGCATACAAAAGGTTAGTCATAAACATGACATTAACATGAATATAATGGGGGAGGTTATGAAAGTGAAAGGTTACAAGAATAATGGTTATAAAGGTGGAGGTTATGGAGGTTATGATTATCTTCATAATGGAGGAAAGTAATGGAGTACATTCTTGATGTAGTGGACATCCACAATATATTATTTTATAACATTTACATAATTTTGTAAACAAAAGACATTATTCCAAATATTTTTTGGTAAAATATATAGCTAAACACGATTTCAAATTTATGAATTTAAATTAATAATTTTTTTAAAAAGGATTAGGATCTTAGATGGGAAAAATGAAAGCATAAATGCTTTAAATATTTTTTCCTTACTATTTTTTTTATTATTGATAAAAGTATTATGAGTAAGTATAATTTAAATAAGTTATAGATATAAAATTAAGAATTTATAATTTTGGTTTATTTGTCCATCTTTTTATCTATAAATTATCTTTTATTTCGAATATTAATGTTAGATTAAATATTATATTATTATTAGAAAAAACAAATATCATTGAATTTAAAAAATTAAAAATACCCCATATAAACATTGTGAATTTCATGATGATTAGACCCATGCAAAGCACGGACTCCCGCTTTCTAGTATATATATATATATATAGAGAGAGAGAGAGAGAAATAGATTAGATAGATAAATTACTATTTATTACTTTCCTACTTATTAATAAATGAAGACTTTGAGCAACTTTCGACTGTCTTGCCTTCTCCATTACTACTTATTAATAAAGAAAAACTTTGAGCAACTTTCGATTGTCCAATCTACTTCGGTTGCTTCCGTTGATGTGTCTGATTTTTTTCATTTATGTATTTTCTTTATTTTAATTTATTTTTTAAAAATCTATTTTACATTAGAAAAATTATATAAAGATTATTATAAATTACAATAATTATCAATCTAAAATTTTATGTGAAAAGTACTATAAATCACAATAATTAGCAATAGTAACATATACTATTTGTAGTGACGTAAAATGTACTATAAGTCACAATAATTATCACTATAAAATACATAAAAATTCTAATGGTTCTTGAAATTTTATCATTGCCACATAAATTGAGACAGAGAAAGTAACATATATTATTTGAATTTACTTAAAATGTAGTATAAATCATAATAATTAAATAATTAAAATTTATATAAAATTTTGATTGACTCTGAAAATTTTGTATGTGCAACATAAATATAAAAAAGTAACATATATTATTTAAAAATGACATAAAATGTACAATAAATTACAATAATTAGCGACTTAAAAATTGAAAAACCATAAAAAAAAATGTCAATGCCACATAAATTGAAATAAAAAGACTACATATATTATAAATTAATGTAAACAATAACTTTAAATATCTAAAATTTATATTAAAAATTTAATTGACTCTTCACATTCTATGTATACTAGATGAGCATGGCCCGTGTCAATACGAGCCCAACACTTCATATTTTCAAGTAGTTGATGCTTTACATTTCATTTGGTGATGAAGGATAAGTTTATATGCTACTGTCATTGACACAAACATAAAACATATATACAAAAATGATAAAATTATGATAGATGCGTTTTCAAATATGTATGTTGGCTGAATCAGATGTACAGACCAAAGTTATATGTGTTGCTTCTACTTACCACTGAATTTTATCACATATATTGAATATTGTCTCTACAAAGTTTTTGGCTTAATCAATTTTTATTTCTTAAAACGATTAGCGATTGACTTTCCTAATTTTCTCCTTGCTCGTACATTTATTTGCTATACCACAAAGCACACTTCTACTACATGCCATCTTAGAACAATTATGTGATGTGATTCACATATTTTTCCTCTGCTAAAAATTAATAAAAGGCAAAATTTAAATATGAAGAAATTTGATAAAGTCAACAAAATTATCTATTGCTTTGACAAACCTTGTTATAATAAATTTTAAAATAAATATGACTTTTACATATTTCACAATGTTAATAGATACATGTGACTAAAATTTTGATATATACGCCAAATACAAATAGTAAATGTTATAATTACTTCATAGTATGGGTAGGAGTGCATCTCATCGACTCTCTCCACGAAGTCACCATTTTGAGAAGAAAATAACTGAAGTTCATTTTTTTTAAAAAGATCATACAATTGCATCTCAATAGTTTAAGCTAAAACCAAAATTCATTTATCTGTATTGACATCATCAAATATTTTCAACGTCTTCATTTGAATGACTTAGAGCTCGTTTGGATTGGCTTAAAAAGTAACTTTTAAGTCAATAATAAGAAGTCAAACTGAAATGACTTTTAAGTCAAAAAATAAAAAGTAGGGCAAGACCTACTTTTGTTTTTTGACTTATTTAAAGTCATTTTAAAGTTATTTTAAGTAATTTTTGTCATTGTCAAACACTTTCTAACTTAATTTAAGTTATTTTATTTTTATATTTGTCAAACACTTCCAAAAGTTAAAAACAGACTTAAGTGTAGGTTTGACCAAGTTTTAAGTCAATTCAAACACCCTCTTATACACTAACGCCTACTCAATAAATAACATATAAATTATATAATAGATGATGTATTCTTGGTAAGGCTTTTTTACATAATTTTTAAAAGGCCGAACTCATAAACAGATCCCTAAACTTGTTGGGTTTTTCCACTCAGGTACCTCAACTACGCCATTTTCCTATTGAATCATTGAACCACCCATAATTTGTTCCTTTTAAATACCGTTGGCTGATGTGGAACCAAACATGATCTAACGTCGTTTGAGCGCGTGAAGACGCTTTAAAGTTGTTGATGTGGATCCTGAACCACCCACCAACGATCTTCTTCCCCCTTTTAACCCTAATTTATCCCCTTCCTCTCTTATTTCCCCTCTTTAGTTTCTCTTCATCATTGTTTCTCCTCTTTAGCTCATTAGAATATATCTCTTTCTTCATTGATTTCTTCTTAATCATCAAGTTCCAATGTCGAAGTTATCTTCTTCATCGATTTCTTCTTCTTCAACTGCAAATGTGCTATGTCAATGTGGGCTCGTTGTGGAAATGAAGACCTCATGGACGCAATCCAACCCTGGACGTAGGTTCCTTTGTTGCAAAACTTCAAAGGTAATTCATTTTTATTGTCCATTATTGTAAAGAATCACCTTATTTGTAATTCAATTTTTTCTTTAATTTTGTAGGCACGAGGTGGATGTGGATATTTCCGATGGTATGATGATGAAATACCGGCTCAAGCTAGGAGGGTGATATGGGGTTTGTTGAAAAGAGTCAAAACATATGAATTGGAGAGGAATCGATCAAGAAAAGTATGGATGATATGCATTGTCGTATGGGTGATATTGACTACTTGGATTTATGTAACAAAATGATCTTAGTTGGTTCATTTGTCTTCTACTAGATTCCTTCATAAAAGTATGTATGGTAGATTGTAGTGTTCTCTATGAGGGCAATTTTGATCGGCTTTTCTATTGTAAATCCTTCAATTGTATTCTTATTGTAATGATTTTGATTGAAGGAATGAAGACAAACTGTGTGTTAGTCTCATTTATTTTCTAATGTGTTCAAATGATTTGAAGTAAAACACAATTTTTCTCAAACATTTTCACTATCAATTGGACTCATGAGTTCTGGAATAACATAAATCAACACAGTAAAAATTGATCATTCATACCATTAATTTGCTCTAGTGAGCTCCAATCAAACATACCAATCCATGACAACTAATTAAAAGAGTACCACAAATAAGTTAATGTACTTAAAAGATACCAAAAGACATTTCAAAGCAGTCAATACAAGTTTTTGCTGCTGATTACACATCCAAAAAGTGACTTTTCTGCTGAAATTAGGCATTCCTTGGTGCACTAGATGTTCCACGTTTGTTTTTCTTGACTGACTGATATGTTGCAACTGTGAAGCTGTGACAACATCTCTACCATTCCACTTGAGTCCTCGAGGCTTATAACCAATATCAATATTTGTTGGAGCTGCATCCTTGTAAACTCCCGGAGTGATAACTCTTTCTCCTGAAGTACCAGGCTGCATAGAAATGTCTTAAAATGAGACTTTATATAGTAAAGTAAGAAATGAACAAAATTATGTATACACTTACATTAAAGGTTTTACTACCACTTGCATTTATATAGATGCCAAATCCTACAGTCTTGGTCCTCTTTTGTCTTCCTGTTAATATTGAATCTCCCATAGCCCTTGGTTGATCAGGTTGCTGACTTGATACACCTCCAGTGCCTCTATCAGTGCCTCTACTAATGCCTCTGCCAGTGCCTCTACCAATGCCTCTGCCAGTGCCTCTCCCAGTGCCTCTGCCTGTGCCTCTACTAGTGCCTCTCCCAGTGCTTCTGCATGTGCCTCTACTTGTGCCTCTGCTTTTAGCAGGTTGTTGCTCTCTTCTAACAGTTGAAGAATCAAAACACATAGAACTGCCTTGATGACTGAATACTGGTGGCTGACTTGAGCTTGATGGTCTGCTAAAAAGTGGTGGCTGGCTTGAGCTTGATAGTTGCCTAAACAATGGTGGCTGGCTTGAGCTTGGTTGCCTGCTTGGGTAGTCTCCAGGTTGTCCCATCCCAGCCTATTAATACAGTAATAATAATTGATTACTTTAAATAATTGAAGCTAATTGTAAATGAATTAGAAGAGAATAATAACTTACCATGGTTGGACAAGCTTTTTTTTTTGTGGCCTACTTGATGACACAAGGAGCAAGTCATTTTTACTCCTTTTTTGGATAACTTTCCATACTTTTTCCTAGGCTCATTCTTTGCCTTTTTCTGCACTTTGGTGGCCTACCAGGCATGACTTTTGGTTCAGGAGGTTCAATCACTACACCACTAGTGTGAGGCCACATTTTCATGTTTGGTATTGGCTGTAGAAAGTGGTTATAAGCCTTCAAAAAGGTCTCTTTCCTATATCAATGCACTACTTCATGTTCAGGTTCTATGCCTTTGTGCTGATATGCAAGCACAACATGTTGACATGGTATGCCCCTCAATTGTCATGTTCTACATGTACATGTCTTATTCCTTATATCAACAATATGCATATACTGACCATCTAAGATTTCATACCCAATATCACCATTGAATCTAACTTCACAAAGTCTAGCAATATATTTGTTCTCTTCAAGTACTAGTCTAGCCATAAGAGAGATATCTAAGATCCAAGTTTCAGCAAATTGCCTTATTGCAATATTTCTGTCCATTATCTTATGACTAATCTCCTCTAACATAGTTATGATAGCCTTATGTCTAGCAACTAGTATCCAAGAATTAAAAGTTTCACACATATTGTTTTCAACAATGTCACACTTAGAATGCTCCTTAAAATATGCTTTGCACCAAGTAGTTTTTTCATAATGCAACAAGTCCTCACAATTTTATTACCTAATTTGTTGAGTTTATCCATCTCATCTTCAAATTTCACTTCAAAACTTGACTTAGCACATCTCCAGAACTGGTTCCTTCTTTCTTCACCACTCCATATTTGATGCCAGTTGGACCAAATATGTCTAGCACACCTTCTCTGCTCACTATCTGGTAGCAACTCACATAAAGCTGGTACAAGACCCTATGTAAACAGTTATAACACAAAAATTTAAAAGTATTAACAACACAAGAAATTAAAAAATAAGAGATCAAGCTACAATACAAAAACTATCTAACCTTCTGCATATCTGACATAACAGTCAGTCCATGTCCTGTGCCTAAGTTCAGATCTTCTATCAAGTAGTTGAGGAAAAAACTCCAACAGTGTTTTGTCTCTGTGTCAACAACAACCCATGCAATTGGAAACATTTGTTGATTTTCATTTCTACCAACAACAACCAACAATTCACCCTTGCAATAACCCTTTAGAAAATATCCATCAAAACCAATAATTTTTCTGCATCCTTCCAACTAGCCTCTCTTCAATGTATCAAAGCAAACATAGAAGTAAACAAACAAAGTTTTTCCTGGTTGAGACTCTTTATCTGTCCTCACCCAACATGAAGTACCAGGATTAGTATGTTTAATCATGTTTGCATAATCACACAGTCTTGAAAATTCCATCTTCCAATCACCTAAGAAGTTCTTGATAACCCTCTTTTTTGCCTTATGACAAACAGTTCTTCCAACATACAACCCAAATTTTTTTCTCACCAATTCCTGAATTTCCCACAATTTAATATATGGTTGACAGGTAATTTCATCTTTGAACTTTTTTGCAACAAACTTAGATGTACACAACATGTTCTTGGTTGATTGAGGACATACATGCACATGATAATAATCTTTGACAATAAAATCACCAGAATCCTTATCTATACTAGCAAACAACAACCATTTACATTTCTTGTCCTCACACTTAACTCTAACCCCTTTTTTGTCATTAGGCTTCAATTTTAACCTAATTTTATATTCACAAGAATAGTCTGCAACAACTTTTCTAAATTGTTCAGCACTTTCAAATACCATACCAAGCTAAAAAATAGCTAGAACACAATCAGGATCAAATCTTACCTTTTTACTTTTTCTTCTTGCTGGTAAATCAACATACCCCTCACAAAATCTGGATCCAATTCATCCCTACTGTCATCACTATCCAATTCTGAGCTATCTATATATTGCTCATCACCCCCTAGTCTTCCATTGTATCTAACAACCTTATTCTTTTCTATGTCTTCAAATCCTCTATCAATACCAGCTGTTCCAAGCTTTATTTCCTCAGTTTGAATATGTTTTTTCTTTTTTTCACTTTGTTTCTCCTTTCATTTCTAAGAGATCTCAATTCTTCATCAACCTCAGAGTCATCTTCATCAGGAATAACATCCTCTTGAGAGTCAGCAGTGCTTTCTTGATTTGATCCAGCCCATTCCTCTTCTAGATATGATATATCCCCTGGCTCAACTTCCACATTAACATTTTCAGATTCAGCCTCATGATTCAACCTTTTACTTGCAGTCACATTTATATCTTGTAAGTCTTCTTCACCAACCACATTGCTATTTTTTTCCAGCTACAGGCCCACAAAGCAAACCAGTTGTGGTGACCACTTCTACATCATCCACCACATGCTTCACATAAAGGTCTAAAAAGTCACCATCCTTTAGGTCTTTGATAAGATATAGTAAAGTGAAATCAGTTTCCACCTCAATAAAGTCATTTTTGTGGGGTCTTTAACACAAAACCCACCAACAGTAATATACCCCAATTGTTTAGTGTAAAAAAGTAATTCGATTATTGAGAAGTGGTCCTTGTCGATATTAACATATTCCCCCTCGTTTTCCCCTTTATAAGTAATTTCATTTTTGTCCTGAATAAACTTACCACCATAATGAAAACGAATTATAATAATGGTGTCCATATGATTCCCTGAAACAAGGTGAAAGCCCCAAAAATTTCTGACATGGTATGATCAATAAGAACAAAAAAAACCTTAACTTTTTCCAGATATTAACAACACAACATCACATTAATACTAAAATGTAGTATATATCACATTACAACAATAAAAATTACATAGAAATTAGGGAATGAACTTACCTCACACCCGTCAACTCAAAAATCGTGATTGAACTCCAAAATCGTCTGCAATCTTCGATGATTCCTTCAACAAAACACTCAAAATCACTTCAAAATCTGAGAATTTTAGTTGTAAATGTCACTGAAAGAAGAACAATTGTTCGGGTTTTCTCATCTAGCATCAGGTTAGAATTGTTTTGGGGGGAAATGAAATGGCTTTAGTTTATAGGTTTGAGGATTGAATATGTGGCACTAACGTGTAATTGGGTTGAAGTATGATTGGTTGTAATTTCCACGTGGGGAAGGTTGATCTCACGCGCACATCAACCAAAAAATATTTGTTGAAGTTTGGTTCCACATTAGCCAACAGTGTTTAAAAGGAACAAATTATGGGTGGTTCAATGATTCAATAGAAAAATAGCACAGTTGAGGTACCTGAGGGGAAAAACACAACAAGTTTAGGGATCTGTTTATGTATTTGGCCTTTTTAAAACGTACGTAGGTGCATAAATCATGTGCAAGATTAGTTATCCTAAAGTAAAATCACCTTAACATTTAAAATATAAAATTGCTTAATTGTTTTGTACATTTCATCAAACACTTTAGTAGTGTAAGAAGTTCTTGTTAGAGTTTTTCCCTGATTTTCTTACCTTATTTGAAGTTTATTTTTTCCTAAAAGAAAAGAGTAAACATTACCATAAATGTTTAACTTTTTCTGAAGGGAAACCATTATTTTCTTCCATATTTGGTTTATTCTTTTCTTAGAGGAAAAGTTTGGAGATCTATAAATTGAAGATCTCTATTCTCATAGAATAACACAATAGAATCCACAATGTAGTCGCTTAGAGAGTTTTGTTTATGAGGAGATTTTATCTCTACGGTTTTAAGGTTTTTTATTAGTTTTATTATATGTAGGTAAATTGGTCATATCATATAATAATATTATGTCTTTTAGTATAGTTTTATGTGTCGTCTAATTTATCAACTATATTATTTGCAATTGTAAGCTTCCGCATGACGCCCTAATCACTTTCGAACCCAACAAGTGGTATCAGAGCTTTCCATTGATCTTAATGGATATGTGAGTTCATTGAAGAAGAAAATTCATGGCACTCCCCGAGGCTATACCTTGGACGGGACTGGCACTCGAGAACCATTGCTGGCCCCAAGCGAACCATTGACCTAACTTAAATACTCAGTGGAAGACTTTACTCAACAAAGATAAATTCATGAAATTACTAGAATGTTGTAAAGAAACATTCAACTGGACAATAAGGCAACTCAAGTTTTAAAATCAAACAACTGAAATGAACAAGACTAATGAACTAATACCTATCTGTCTATGGAGCCTCTAAAACTATGAGACATGTTGGGACAAGACCTCAGATCATCCTAACAACCGAAATGATAAAGCAATATAAAATGGGATCCTCTAGAAAACAAGGAGGCTCCCCAAATGACTCTAAAATGCTCGACTGGATCAACGAAGTGCTGGATGTTGATCCTGGTAACCTGTATATGCATCATAAAATGATGCAGGCCAAATAGCGTCAGTACATTGAATGTACGAGCATGTGAGGGGAAATCTAACCAACACATAAGCTTGAACTTGAATCTTAAAGAAACTCTTACCTCCGCTTTACTCAACTCAAGGATACTCAACTCAATGCAGAAATAAACAACAGTAAAGGTGAAGTTTATATAAAACATTTAAAACAGTAGATAATATCTCAAAGTATTGGAAAATACAATAATATCTCAGTTGTATATATGAATACAAAATAAACTATGTTTGGGAGAATCTCTAACCGACAACCATCAATATGAGCTATGTGATGATACAACATTTCTCCCACACTGCCAGAAGTGTTCTATAACTTGTTGGGATATAGAACGCCTCAACTTAGTGGATCCACTAGTCTATGCTAAAAATCATTAAGGAATCATCTAAAAAGTATGACCCTTTCTACCCACGTTGGCTACATGGTATATGGAGACTGAAGTTATTATGAACTCGTCCCCATATCGGTGCTCAATACTACTCCAAAATATACTCAGCTCATATGTTTAAAAACATGACTCTTTCTCTTTGGTTTTGAGATTATTACTCAAAAGCTTATCTCTTAAAAGAGATGGAACTCAAAACTACTCATGAAAACTCTTTTGGCAATCAGTGTTTCCTCTCATCTTAAATGTTAAAACATTTACTCTTTGGGAATACTTAGTTCCCATATAACCTTTTAAAGAAAATGAACTCGGCTCTACTCTTTCTCAATCTTAATGCTTAAGTCTTAAAACACGTTTAAAAAATTTGTAAAAGACTTCTTAAAATGACTCGAAGAACTCTCAAGTATTGACTTTTAACTCTACCTTGAACTTGAATTATGAATTCAAGTTTGATTTATGAATTCAAGTTTGAGTTATGAATTCAAGGTTATGATTTGTGATAGGAAGGATATCGTGATGTTTAAGGGTGTTTTTAGATAGTTAATCATGAGGAATGGTCAAGAAAACAATATCTGGGAGCAAGTCCGCGATGCATTTTAATATTTGGTCGCGAAATAATTTTTGAGGCAGTGGGGTCCGCGATCTCTCCGCAATGCGGAGAGAGATTCTGTGCATTGGGGGAGCAAGTCCGCGATACAGATTTGCCCGACTTTTTCATTCTTCGTTTTCTATCCCCAATTCGCCTAAATTCAATTCTTTTTCTCAATTTATCTTTAGATTCAGATACCCAATACATGTACACAAGAATCTAATCAAACACAATTCTAAAATCGACATGATTTCCTCAAGAACTCATCAATTTCGTCTTAACTCAAGAACGAAAGCCAATTTCAAGAACACAATTCAAGAACATCAAACCTTCAACTTTGTAGAATGAATTTAACGCTAAAATTAACATGATTGATACATGAGTGAACGAACCCAACGCTATGTGAACTCACATACCTCTTTAGGGATCAACCCTTGGCAAACGACCTTTGATTCCGCAAGAAATCTCCAAGAACTTAACAAAATCTTGACCTTTTCTCCTCTTAAGTTCTTTCTCTAAACACCCTAGCTTGAAATTTGAGTGCGTAAACTGAACCAATTTAGTTTAGACCCCTAATTAATTACTACAAATGAATTAACTTAATTGAGTGAGGAAAAAAACCAAAATACCCCTCTTAAATCTGGGTAACTTTCCTTAAATGGACAACCCAACTTCAAATGGGCATATCTCCCTCATAGGAGCTCAAAAATTAGCAAACTCGGTGGCGTTGGAAAGAGTATTCCAAGAAATTTCATTTGATATCTTATTAACCACCTAACTCATCTTGTACTGAAAGTTATGGTCGTTTGAAGTTGACCAAAAACTCATACTAAACATAACTTTGCCAAATTTCAAATTTTTATTCTTTCTAAAAATAGTTCTTTCTAATTTTAGTTCTTTCTAGGGCGGGATGTTACAATATCTCCCCCTTGGGAACATTCGTCTTCGAATGAGATCACCCTAAGTAGACTAAGGGTGTAACATCTAACATTCAACTCAAACACCCAACAAGCAAATGTAACACATTCAGTATATCAAATAAAGAGTACTAAGAAGAGAATTAGTACCTTGATCTGGAATTTCTTCGGGCTCAAAGAGATGTGGATATATCTTCTTCATATTTTCCTCAGCCTCCCATGTAGCTTCCTCAACAAACTGATTTCTCCATAAGACCTTGACTACTGCTACTTCCTTGGTTCTCAACTTGCAAACTTAGTGATCTAGAATCTGAACAGGAATATCCTCATAAGATAAGCTATCCTTAATACAATATCTTCAGTTGGTATGATGAGTGAATGATCTCCCATACACTTCTTCAACATAGAAATGTGAAACATTGGATGAACTGCTGCTAACTCTTGCGGTAGCTCCAACTCATAAGCTCCACTACCAATCATTTTGGATATTCTGTAAGGACCAATATACCGGGGACAACTTCCTCTTCTTACCAAATCTCATAACACTCTTCATGGGTGAAACTTTTAAGTATATCCAATCATCTATTTCAAACTCTAAATCCCTTCTAACATTAGCGTAGGATTTCTGATGACTCTGCGTTGTTTTCAACCTCTCTTGAACAAATTTCACTTTCTCCATGGCTTGATGAACTAAGTCTGGTCTTATCAACCTAGCTTCACCAACCTCAAACCATCCATCCAAACTCATCGGTGGCCCCCTAAAGTTGGCATCAAGTTTCACTTAGAGACCTCAACTGGAGAATGTTCATTTTAGACACCTCATGTAGGATCCCGCTGGATCATTTTGACACTTTTTTGACAATAAGCAAAGATTTGAAAGAGAGTGTATACACTCGTTGATGACGTGGCAAGCAACCACTTAAATGATTACATGTGTCTTTTTAAGTTAAAAATTATTTTAAAATATATTTAGTAAATAAACTAAAAATACTACTCTAAAAAAATCAATTTAGCCCCCCCCTCTCCCCGATGGTAGTCATCTTCTCTACTACATCCAACAATTTTTTTTCATCTACTTTTTTAGTCATTTCAGATCTTTTTGTATTTCTATTTTGGTATTGTTTTGAGAGAAAAAAAATAGGAGGAGGAAGGAGGGAGAGAAACAAAGAAAAATATAAAATATGAGTGTTGGTATCCATTTTTCTGACAAAAAAAGGTGGAGAGCGGTGATGGTACCTTACCCTCCTTTCCCATCGAAAATCGTTAATTTTCATTACACTCAAAATCTCGTTTGTATTTTTTTTTTAAATTAATTTTTTTCTTTTACTATTTTTCATGTTTATCCTTTTTTGTTTCTTTTTAGTGTTGTTTTGATGGAAGAAAAGAGGGAGAGGAAGAAATAAAGAGAGAATAAAGATGAAATATTAGTGTTGGTATTCATTTTTCCGACAAAAAAGGTTGAGGGAGGTGATTGTAGATTTAGAAAAGTAATACAATGAAAAAGAAGAAAAATGACTTGAAAATGGATTTGAATAAAGAATTTGACCTCCATTGAAAGAGTTTAAGCTTAAAAAAAAAGTGGGAGGTGGTAGCTTGAAAAATGGAGAAGAAGAAGAGAAAATAAAATAAAAAATAGCTAAAATGAGCCTTTCACGCTCTATTGTTTGGTGTATCACACTCACTTTGATATGTCAGCAAAATGTGTCAAAATGACACAACGGGAGCCTACATGAGGTGTCTAAAATGAACATCGTCCAATTGAGGTGTCTAAGTGAAACTTAGTGCCAACTTTAGAGGGCCACCGGTGAGTTTGGCCCCCATAAAGAGCCTCATACAGAGCCATCTGGATGCTAGAGTGGTAACTATTGTTGTAAGCAAACTCTATGAGAGGTAAGTGATCATCCCAATTACCCTTGAAATCAATCATTCAATCCCTCAACATATCTTCTAAAGTTTGAATGGTGCACTCTGCTTGACCATGTGTCTAAGGATGAAAAGCAGTACTAAAATTCACTTTTGAACCCAAATCTTTCTGAATGACTTCCAAAATTGTGCACCTCTATATGAAATAATAGACACCGGGACTTCATAAAGTCTAACTACCTCTTGATAATATAACTTGGCATAATCCTCTACTGAATGAGTAGTCTTTACCGGCAAAAGTGGGTTGATTTTGTCATTCGATCTACTATCACCCAAATAGAATCATGTTGCCTGCGAGACCACGGTAAACCAGTAATAAAATCTATATTGATCATCTCCCACTTCCATTCCGGAATCTCTATATATATTCTAAGCCATACCATCGGGCTTTTGATGCTCTACCTTAACTTGTTAGTAATTCGGGCACTTAGCAACGAACTCTGCAATACCCTTCTTCATGCTACTCCACTAATAAACTTCTCTCAAGTCGCGATACATCTTTTTGGAACCCGGATAGATAGAATATCTAGAGCTATGAGCTTCCTCCATGATCTTCTCTTGGAGTTCATCCACCCTTGGTACACATAACCTACTTTGATACCTCAATACACCATCTCCTTCTTGTTAAAAAGCCATTACTTTTTGCTTATGAACATTTGCCTTCAATTCAAGCAAAATAGGATCTTGGTCTTGTTTCTATTTCACTTCAGACACTAATGATGATTTAGCTCCATTCATCACCACTACTCCTCCTTCGGTGGAATCAATCAGTCAAACTCCTCATCGTGTAAGTATGTGCACATCTTTCGCTAACTCTCTCTTTTCTTTCTCAACATGGGCGATACTACCCATTGTAACCTACTCAAAGCATCATCAACCACATTAGCCTTACCTGGGTGGTATATAATACTAATGTCATAATCCTTGAATAACTCCAACCACTTTATCTGTCTGATATTAAGCTCTTTCTGACTAAACACATACTGAAGGCTCTTGTGATCGGTGAACACAACTACATGAACACCATATAGATAGTGACGCCAGATCTTCAAAGCAAACACTACAACAGCCAACTCTAGATCATGGGTTGGGTAATTCTTCTCGTGAACCTTAAGCTGTCTGGAGGCATAAGCTATAACTTTACCTTTCTGCATTAACACACAACCCAGTCCAATTCTGAACGCATCACAATATACCACAAAGCCTTGCGTGTCCTCTGGTAAGGTCAATACTGGGGAGTAGTTAACCATTTTTTCAATTCCTGAAAGCTTTTCTCACAAGCTTTAGACCATTAAAACTTTGTTGTTTTCTTAGTCAACTTAGTCAAGAGAGATGAAATAGATGAGAACCTCTCGATGAACCTTTTATAATATCCAACCAACCCCAAGAAACTCCTAATATCAGTTGGAGACCTGGGTTTAATCCAATTCTGCACTGCCTCTATTTTCTGAGTATCAACCCAAATTTCATCACCGAAAACAATGTGGCCTAAGAAGGCCACATACTCAAGCCGAAACTCACACTTAGAGAACTTAGCATACAACTCTCTATCCTTTAGAGTTGGGAGAACTATCCTAAGATGACTAACATGATATTCCTCATTTCTAGAATAGATTAGAATGTCATCAATACAAACAATAACAAACATATCTAAATAAGGCTTGAATACTCTGTTCGTAAGGCCCATGAACGCTGCAGGCACATTAGTTAAACCGAACGACATGACCAAAAACTGATTATGACCATAACGGGTCCTGAATGTTGTCTTAGGAAAATCACGTTCTCTTACACTCTGTTTGGATCATTGTTACCCATTGTTTCATAATGTATTGTACTCTATTTAACTGTACTGTATGGTAGATACGATGTTTGTCTAGACTGTATTGTTTGTTGTTGTTTAATAACATTTTAATTGTTTGGTTTGATTATATCGTAATGTATTGTAATTTATAAATTTACTAAAATATCCTTAATTATTCTAGGGTAGGAGGTTTGAATAGAATTAAATAATAAAAGGTAAAAGGTAAAATAATATTTTTAAATATTATGTAGATATATAATTGGAAAAAGAAATTAAGTAATAATGGAAACACACCAAATCAGTGTTCCATAAAATAGGAGTTTTCATTGTTACGTAACAACGAAATTTAATAATACAATACAATACATTTTAAGTAACAATCAAAATAAACATTGTAGGTATAGTAACGATACAATACAATGGGTAACAATGATCCAAACAGAGTGTTACTCTCAATTGATGATAGTCAGATCTGAGGTCTATCTTAGAAAAACAAGTGGCACCCTGAAGTTGATCGAATAGATCATCAATTCTCAGAATATGATACTTATTCTTGATAGTAACCTTATTCAACTGACGGTAATCTATGCACATTCTAAGAGATCCATTTTTATTCCTCACAAACAAGACCGGAGCCCCCTAAGGTGAGACACTTGGTCGAATAAAACCCTTCTCAAGGAGATCTTTCAACTGCTCTTTTAAATCTTTCAACTCTGTTGGTGCCATTCTATATGGCGAAATAGAGATAGGACGAGTATCGGGAATAACGTCTATATCGAAGTCTATTTCTCTCTCAGGAGAGACTCCGAGTAGATCATCTGGAAAGACTTATGGAAACTCACTAACAACTGAAACTGATTGAATAGGAGGTGTCTCAACACTAGAGTCATTAACTTGGACTAAGTGATAGACACAACCCTTGTAAACCTACAAAATAAAATGACCTTTAGGCATTAATAAACTACTCCTCCACTCAACAACTGGATCATTAGGAAACTGAAACTTAACAACTCGAGTTCTACAATCGATTGAGGCATAACAGGCATGAAGCCAATCCATACCTAGAATGACATCAAAATCTACCATGTCTATCTCAACTAAATCAGCCACAGTGCTCTAGTGATTGATGGAAATGGCACAATCACGATAGACTCTCTCAGCTAGAATAAACTCACTAAAAGGTGTAGAAACAATGAATGGCTCAAGAAGATTCTCAAGAAGAACATCAAAATTCATCGCAACATAAGGAGTCACAAAAGATAGACTCGCTCCTGGATCTAGCAAAGCATAAACATCAAAATTAAAGACTTTGATCATACTAGTGACAACATCTGGTGATCCTCTTGCTCTTGGCGACTAGTGATGGCATATAGACGGTTTGCCCCTCCACCGGTCCCTGAAATAGCTCCTCTAGGTGCAACTCTGTCTAGTGGAACAACTGAAGAAGATTGGGCTCTAGTACCCCTATTTCCACCGCTCTGCCTATTTTTAGGACACTCTTTCATGAGTGACCCTCTTGACCACACTTGAAACAACCAGTGGAGCCATCACGACATGTCCCTGGGTGGTTCCTACCACACTTAGCACATGTAGGAGTCCAATTACCTCCTTGTGCCACACTACATTGAAACTGTGCAAATCTAGCTCTGAAATTTTGTGAATTATGATTATTAAACTCGCCTCTGTTCCTTGGTGTAGGTTCACTAGCAGATAATGGAGCAGGTCCCTTATGTTTCTGTTGAAAAGAAGACCGATTCACATTACTCTTTTTCTGCCCGAACTTATTCCCTGTCTTAGCTTTCTTGTTCCTAAACTCTTATATATCCCTCAACTTCTCTTCCTCAACCTGCTGCACATGAATCATAAGTCTTGCTATGTCCATGTCCCCTATTAGCATAACTGCCTTACCCTCCTTACTTGACAGAAGAAACAACCTAGCAACAAAAAGACTCATCCTGGTCCTCTGTCACGACCCAAGCCTAGGGCCTAGACGTGACCGGTGAATGGGGAACCCAAAGGGGCCCCAAGCAAGCCTCATAGCGTATCATTACACGTCCTTGGTCGCGGAAGCAATTAAAATGACCATAAGCAATAAGTATAATCAAAGGGGGAAATCGGGACTAAGGGAGCAAGAGAAAAAAAGAAGAA
>JAJOOS010015729.1:0-15237 GCA_029582725.1 Solanum chiquidenum
CTCAAAGATGGCCTAATCAAACCAGAGTTTGTTGGAACTAAATCTCAGTTGGCAGACTTGCTCACAAAGGGTTTGGGAACAATACAACATCATTTTCTCCTGTCCAAGCTAGGAGTTCTTGATGTTTTTCATCCTAGCTTGAGGGGGAGTATTAAATCTTAATAAGTCATTAAGTATGTTAGTTAGTTCATTAAATGAATAGTTAGTTAGTTAGTTACTAAAATCTGTTGTAACTAACTACACTGTAGAAAGCCAGCTAAGGCATCTTGTATAAATAGACATACAATTGTCATTGTTGAACTAATGAAATACAATTCTCTTCTCTCCTTCATTCAAAATACTCTCAATTCAACTGTTCATCATCTGTGATTGATGAAAGTTAACAAAAGTCGTCAAGAAGGTTCTTTTGAGGTGTTTGGAGGCTGAATGTGTTCTTGTAGCTTACAGTAGAGTGACATATTAAAGATGTGTATGATAGTTCTAATTAAGACTCACGATAGGATAATGGGGGTGATTCAAATCACTTTCCAATCGTGATGGGGTTGCATCAGGAATATCATTCTTTTAGCCCATATTTATTTGCATTTGGGATGGATTTACTAATATGAAAAATCCCAGGGGAGGTACCATGGTGCATGTTATTTGTTGCTGACATACTTCTGCTTAATGAAACACAAGGTGGAGGTAACACAAAGTTAGAGGTTTAGAGACAAACCTTGGACTGGTGTCAAAAGTTTTCAAGTTGAGCAAGATCAAAATTGAGTACTTGAAGTTCAAGTTCAATGAAATGACTTATTAGATGTGAAGCTTGGCATGCAGGTCACCCATAAGAGAGGAAGTTTCAAATAGTTGAGGTTAGTAATCCGAGATAATGGAGAGATTAACGAGGATGTGATCATACACCGTATTCGGGAGGAGTGGTTTAAATAGAAGTATACAGTTTAATAAGAATGTATCACTCAAACTTAAAGGTAAGTATATAGAATGATAGTTAGACCGACTATATTATAATACCATATAAAGTAATTTGAAAAATAAATTTATAATACTACAAAGAAAAAGTAAGGTTAGGGGGTAGATTTATTATAAAAAGACAGGGTGAAAAATAAAATATGATCGTTATTAAATAAATCAGGGCAATATGATATAAAAACAAGTTAAGCAAGCTATAAAAGGAAACAGAGTGTGTGTTTTGAGGCACATGGAGAACCACGGCTGATTCATTTGAATAAAAAAAAAACATTTATGAAAATTCAAAATTTTATTTTTTCATAAATAAATTAATACTAACAAGATCAATTGTGTGGCCAACATGAATTATGAGAGGTAATTAAGATTTCTTTATCGCTAATAAAAAATCTCAAATCTAAGTCCTTAAAAATAAAATAAATCTTATTCAAAATAGTGAGAAACGAAAAGAAAAGGGCTAACCGTACGTGTGAAAACTCAATGTCAAAACACTTATGAAGGCACGGAATTTTATGTATTTAATCAATCTTATTTTTTGGACCAACCTTAGCCATATATATAATCCACCAAATTCCAACTTTTTTCTACATACTTTAACACAACATTCTTTAACCATGAATAGTCTCTTTCATTTCATTTTCTTCCTCTTCCTCCTCCTCCTACTCCTCTCCACCACCACCACCACCGCCATCCGGCAACCATCACCGGCCCCATTTCCCCGTCCATACGCATCGTCTACGAGAAAACAACAACTTAATTTTCAACCTCAGGCGAGTGCACCAACAATTGCTAGAGATTTTGGGTCCGACATGAGGAGAGTTCCTACCG
This sequence comes from Solanum chiquidenum, assembly GCA_029582725.1. Taxonomy (NCBI): domain Eukaryota; kingdom Viridiplantae; phylum Streptophyta; class Magnoliopsida; order Solanales; family Solanaceae; genus Solanum; species Solanum chiquidenum. Next base: position 1,798 of record JAJOOS010015729.1, read on the forward strand.
GCCCTAATCCTCTTCATAACAGGAAAAGAAAGACTTGAAAATAACAATAGATGAGCGAGAGCTTAGTACATCAGCTGTCTGCTTTATTTCTTTGTTTGGTGGGGACTAATGTATTTTTCCGTTAGAGGTATAGTAATCTTAATTTTTATTCATTAGTTTTCGTTTGTATTCTATTAATTGGTGATTCAAAATTTAATTTCATTCACCAATTTCAATTTTTGTATAAATTATTATAGAAAGTTTATTTTTAGTAATAATTTGTTATAATTCCATAACTTTTTAGTTTTCTTGTCCGTTAGTTTATGTATATTTTTTTTATTTTTCTTTTAAGCCTATACTGAGCTATATGTGATTAAGCTTATGTAGATTTTTCAAGAGGAAGGAAAATCTTGGTGTTTAATTTGTTAATTTTTTAATTATTTAATATTGCTAAAATAGATTTGTTTGGTCATTCTCAATACTTCGTTGCTTCTCCCTCAACTACAAGTTCCAGGTTCAACACCAAAATATGAAAAAAAATCTTTAATAGAAAATGTTAATTTGTTATTAGTCACCGTTCATATATGTAGTTCCTTCGATGTCTTTACAACAAATGAAAGCACTCTCAAAATACGCTTCATTAAACTTAAAGGTTCGCTAGCTTCTTTTTCGGTCTCGTATGAAAAGCAAGTTACTAAATTTTTATTTTTATTTTTATTGATTGACCTTTTTTAGTCTTGATTTGAAAATCTTGATAATTGAATTTCCATAGTTCTTAATCATCGTTCGAAGAAAGAACTAATTATATCACAAGGATTCATTTATAAAACTATTAAATTTGACATTTTTGTCAAGGTGGTAGGTCAGAACGAATTCCTTTGATTTAGGGCAGAAATAGTATAATAATTAAGAGACTTATCTTTAAACAATAAATTTCAATGGTGAAAACTCAACCATCCTATATCACCCAAATTGAAGTGGTACAAATTTAAAATAAGTACATTTTAGAAGTCAAAAGAAAGAAAAACAGAAGTCTCACTAGTATTAGCTATCGTAATTTTATACGAGCAATAAGGTTCATCGCATATATGAATATAACAGGATAAGTCTTTTTCAAAGAAAACACACTAAAAGAAAAAAAGACACTTTTTTTTTGTTTAAAACAAATATTCTTTTTCGTTATTTTCCATTCAACGCAAAATAGAAAAAAACTAGCTAGGAAAATTATTACATTATGAACTACTCCATTCATTATATATTAGTTGATCATTTTTCTTTTAACATGCATATTAAGAAACGGAAAAAAAAAATTGGCCAGAAAATTTGGCCAGAATGATATTTTATCTATGTTATTTTACCTTTTTAAATATTTTTACCCTTTTAACTTTAAAAAGATCAATTTATTTTAAAAGAAAAAAAATATTATAGTTTTTAAAATTTTCTGGCCATTTAGCACTTCTCGAAAGAAATCTTTAATAAGAAGGTATTTTTACTAAGTCATCCCTTAAAAACTCATTGAGAATTTTACAAACAAATGCGAACAGTTTCAAAAGGAATTAATCGCAACGATATTATAGAAAAAAATTGATTAGTATTTTCTTGATTTAGTAAGATGAACAACTAATATGGAACGAAAGAAATACCCGTAATAAAATTAATCCAAATACCAAATTGATGCTTAACAAATAAATACGAAAAATGTGAATTGATTATTTACTATTAGGTGAAATAATTGGTTGAACGAATTTTGAATAAAAACGATTAATTAAGAAAGGACAAGAAAGAAATTAATGAAATATAAAGTATGAATGGTATAAATTAAAGGATGTGTACAGAATCCAGTATATCATGAATATGATGGACCCAAAATTTAAATAAAAAATTTGCAAATATTGTAATCATATTATTAATATCATACAACTACCCAGCACTTAATAACAATAGCGTTTCATTAATTCATACAGAGAATGTACAGTATAGACCTAGCTGGCTATTGCCTTTAACCAAATGTTGTTTTTCTTTGGAACAATAAATCATTTTATATTACATATATACCCTCACCCTTTTCTTCCCATATTACTGACTTCGTCTCATATTAGTCGATCATTTTTTATTTTACACATTACTTAATAAAATCATAAATAAGAAGATAATTTTACTAATTAACCTCTTGAAAAACTTCTCGGGAATTTTACAAGTAAATATGAACACTTTCAAAAAAAATAAATTGCAAGGGTATTATAGAAAAAATAATTAATACTTTCTTAATTTAATAAGATGTACATCTAATATGAGACAATAATTTTTAATATAATGATCAATTAATATGAGACGAACAAAATATCATTAAAAGTCTTTGGAAAATCATAACGTAATTAATACTGATGTAATTACTAGGATTGTAATGATGCAGTTTAGTGAGACTTTTTTTAAGGTAATATAATTTTGAAAATGAACTAAAGATAACATACTTTCTACCTAAGGAGATTAAAACACACATTTCAGTTAGTTAAGTTAATTATGTTTAGTCGATGAGAATTTTCAATTAATGAGGAAACAAAAATGCTATAATGTTTAAGTGATCAATAACATTTAACATACTTTGTGTACAAATCTTGTCTCTATGTGGTAAAGATAAAGAGGTTGTTTTCAATAAATTCTTGGCTTAAAATAGAATATTTACAAGCAGTTTGAAAAAGGAAATATAGAAATGAGAGTAGTAACAACAACAATATAATGTGAAATGGAGTGTACATACAACATACAACGAAAATAACAATAATAACACAAATTAATGTGATAACCAAAGCACAAAAGAACTTATGCGATAAAAGAAGAACAAGAAACTACGAGAATTGTGATAATACTACTAGCTAGTAAGAAAGAAGGCCCAAGTATGACCACCAAGCCTATATTCCGCAAGAGGATGAAAAAACTCTCAATTCTCAACTAATCTTCTATCCTAATTCGCAACATCTAAATCCTTTTATTTAAGGTCACATTCTTAGTAAGCTCAAGGTATATTGTGACTTGTCTAATCATCTCCCATAATATTTCTTCAACCCTGCATCTACCTCTTCTAATATTCGCCTATTGTCAACCTCCCGCACCTCCTCAATGAGATATCTACACTTCTCCTCTTCACATGATTAAACCATTTAGGATCACTTCTCTCATCTTTTCAATCACATAGGTCTATTCTAAGTCTCTTTACTTTCAATATTATCTCTCTTAGCAAGCACACACATTACCTCAACATCTTCATCCCCACAACTTTCATTTTATTGAACATGTGAGGTCTTGGCTGGCCAATACTCCATCTCATACAACATAGTCGATCTAACCATCAATCTGTAGAATTTATCTTAAATTTTTGGTGGTACCTTTTATCATACAAGACTCCAAGGCGAGTCTCTATTTTCTGTCCTATACCAAATGATGTATGACGTCATCGTCGATCTCCCCAATGAACACTATATATAAATCCCTTGGGACTTTGTCGTAAATCTTTTATAGGTTAATAAATACTATATATAGATCCTTTTTTATCTCCTTATACTTCTCTAGCAGTCGATCTCCTCACAAGGTGAATGACTTTTTGTGGTATAGATCGTTGCAGCATAAATTCGAACTAATTCTCGAAAATAAATACACCTCTCCCCACCTTCATCCCTATCACCCTCTTTCACACTTTCACGGTGTGACTCAACAGTTTAATGCCCCTATACTGGTTGCAATTCTGATTATCATTTTTGTTCTTGTACAACAAAATTATTGCACTACACCTCCATTCTTCAAACATCTTATTGTCCTAAAAATAATATTACCTCCATTTTATATTATATGATGTACTTTAACTTGACACTGAATTTAAAACAAAAAGTAGATCATATATATAAATTAAGGTAGAAGGAATATTAAAACAACTCAATCAGCCCCTTCAAGCCTACCATGCCTATAACTTTTAAGTGATCAAATTATGTAAATATTTCTTAATTGCTCTGTCAGGAATTCTTTTCCATACTGATTTGGTAACAATCTGCTTTGGTAGAGTGTGTATACACATAGATGGGAAGAAAATAGTGTGTGAGTAGGGCATGCAGAAATTAAAGGTGCAAGTTAACCGCCCCACTTTGATAGTAATAATAAATTTTGTGGAAGCAATTATAAGAGGGTTGAACAAAGAGATTTGTAATGATATCAAAGCCACTTTACTGCATTGTCAGACTCTCACATACACTAAAATAGTACTCCCTCACTATTGGAAACTCTCGCCCATACGAAAATGACCGAGAAGTCGGAGATACAGTAAACCTCCTATTATAAAAAAAAGTGATTTTTTGAGATCGAAAGGAGAAAAAAGTACGTTTAGAGTGATTTATTTTATGTGTTTTAAGTTAAAATAGTTTTGATGATCGAAATAGTTTAATAGACCTTTATACATGTATCATGCATGATTTTACATTCTGCACCTTTTACTTAAATTTTTATCTACTCGTGAATCTTTAAATTCAATGAAACTCATCACTTTAAATCCTTAAGTAAAAGCGGAAAAAAATATTTTTAATAAAATAACATGAGTATATCTCAATTTAAGATGACTTTGTCAGTTCAAATATTTTCGGAAAAGTGAAAGTTTGAATTGAATAAATTACTTTCGAATTGTGATTTTTTCAAATTTATATTTTGAATCTTAATTCAATGAAAGTATCATAAAAGTATTAAATTAATTTGTACTTAAAAAGAGAAAGTTCGTACACAGGTAGGTTGTGCACTAATAGCTATCACGGACTGCCTCGGGCGGTGCCTTAATTAATCGCACACAAGATTATATTGAGTGACGAAGTCAGAAATTTATCAAGAAATATTATAATATAAAAAATATTTTTTAAAAAATAACGAGAACCAACATATTATACATATAGATAAAATTAAAATTTTAGACTAATGAAATAGTGTAATTTTCAAATAAAAATATGTCATGTGCCTTAATTAATCGCACATAAGATTATATTGAGTGACGAAGTCAGAAATTTATCAAGAAATATTATAATATAAAAAATATTTTTTTTAAAATAACGAGAACCAACATATTTTTTTTTTTTTTTTTAACAAAATAAGCTACTCAGAGCATTAGGACAGTTTATTTTCCCCAGAGTATAGTTTAAAACAAAAGTTTAACACTGTAACATCAGAATTACCAACAACATTCATTTGCTTTTGACAAGTTTTTCAACCCCATATAGAATTATCTGAAACCACCTTCAACGTGATACATGTGCAACGTTCAAGACTGATAAACATCAGGAAGGCGGACATATAGATAAAATTAAAATTTTAGACTAATTAAATAGTGTAATTTTCAAATAAAAATATGTCATTTGAGCCCCTTGACCCTTGTTAATCATAAAGTGGGCAAATGAGTAGGAAATTAAATGAGAAGTATGTATAGGAAGACCTAACTCTACGGCTGGGAATAAATATAAAAAGAAAAAATTAGATCGAATTAATTCAATTAATCAATTTGGGTAAAAAAAAATCACAAGTTAGATTCGATGTTTGATTTAAAGATGGCAATTTTTAAATGCACCAAAAAATCAAGATTTTGGTAAAAAGGTTTGTTTGAAACAAATTTTAAAGTGACAGAAAATAAATTACAATCACAAAAAAATATGAAGAAACATAATTTTATTCATCAAGATTGCGGATACAATTCTGTTCCTCCCTTGATTCTACTCTCCTAAGATTTATCCATGATTTGAGGGCCATTAGTGGCGTATTTCTCGAACTAGGATGATTTAGATTTGACAATATTCCATGACTTTTGTGAAATACTCGAGATGCCTTTTCAAAGGAATGTAGTACCCTTTATATAGGGATACTGAACTAGGGTCTAAGGTTGAGTAGCCTCCAAGACTTCTAATTGGAATTGAACACACCTTGTAGAGTCCCAACTCGAATTGAACACATTTTGTAGAGTCCACAAAATTTCAATGTCTACAAATGCCCCCTGCTTCAAGGCTTGTCGGAGTGTAGACTTGACAAAACTCGAAGACGAGGCTTGAAGTACTCGTTCTTTCATCTTTGCAGCTTCAGATTTTCAGATTTAATTTATGAGAGAGAAGAGATGAATGACATATTTGATCCCACTGGGCGTGCCAATTTGTTTTCAACAAATTTTAAAGTGACAGAAAATAAATTACAATCACAAAAAAATATAAAGAAACATAATTTTATTCATCAAGATTGCGGGTATAATTTTGTTCCTCCCTTGATTCAACTCTCCTAAGATTTATCCATGATTTGAGGGCCGTTAGTGGCGTATTTCTCGAACTAAGATGATTTAGATTTGACCTCTATGAATATTCCATGACTTTTGTGAAATACTCGAGATGCCTTTTCAAAGGAAATTCCCTTTATATAGGGGTACTGAACTAGAGTTTAAGGTTGAATAGCCTCCAAGACTTCTAATTGAAACTGAACACAACTTGTAGAGTCCCAACTCGAATTGAACACGTTTTGTAGAGTCCACAAAATTTTAATGTCTACAAGGTTTTTAAAAAAAATAATGTAAATCACTTACTTACACTTGGACCCAAAACTTTTCATGGCCCAAACCACATCTATTGGCTGCTGCAGTGGTGCTCGTTTTAAATATGCTTGTTCCTGTTTGTATATTGGCGGAGCTAGAGTGTGAGCAATGAATTTGGTCGAGTTCAGTAGTTTTAGTTCAAATTTTATATTTATCTTAAAAATTTATTGAATATGTATAAATTATTAATTTAGAATTTAATAACTTAAAAAAAATTAAAATTAATAATTCATAAACCTCAAATCTTGATTCGTTTTTTCTTGCCTGCATGTGTTGTGGCCAACACATTTTGCAGCACTTACACGAAGTGTTCAAAAACTTCAAAATATTGTTTTGCTGCCTGCATATTGTGTTTGTTATAATATTATGACTTATGTATGTATGGAATTATATAGGTAGTTTGGTGATTGTTATGTTATTAAAGGCAATATAGAAAAAATCATTTTAGAAAAATTGAATTAAATCAAATCAAACTAATTTGATTCGGTGGTGTTTGATATATATATATTTCTCATAATTGAAAATCAAACAGAGAACTCGAACATCAACTTTTGCTTAACTCGGATATTATTTGTTGGAATCAACCTTTAAGATGAAAGTCATCATCTTTCTTGAAATTTATTTTGCTAAAAACTCATCGGAAAAAAAATGACTAGTAACATTAGAAATAAGAAAAAAAAACAATTCATTTTAACTAACAATTGCTAGATAAAGATTTTGATCAAAGATTCATTGGACAATATTTCATAACATTAGTAATTTAACTAACAATTGCTTTTTAAAGAAATTTACACAACTAGTTGAAGAAGGTCCCTAAATGTAGCTCATGTTGGAATTAGTCCTCTAATTTTTTTATTTTTTCTAATTAGAGTCTATTCTTTTGTCTTAATTATATGTAAAGAAGAAAGTAATTTTTTCCCACTCTTTATTCTTGTGGGTTGTTTTCATTTATTCTTTTTAGTCTTACCTGAAAAACAATCGAGAAATGATATTGTAGACAGTAAAATTTCGCGTCGAGAAAATAATAATCAAGAACGGAAAATTATCGCAACAATCGTTTTATTGATTTAAAGTGCGAGTGTTACAATCTCTATGATTCCTCTGAATTCGCCCTTTTTAAATATAAATTCAAGGGCTCTTGAGCTTGATCTTGAATTTGACTTTAGCTTGAACTTAATCTTGATCTTGAACTTGAATTTTATCTTGATCTTGAACTTAACTTTATCTTGATCTTAGCTTCTAGTTGATTTCAAGGGCTTCGAGCTTGATCTTGAACCTAGTGGTCTTGATTTTGATCGTTCTTGTCACGCCCCGAGCCTACACCCTGGGCGGGACTGGCACTCAAAGACTATTTCTTGCCCCAAGCGAACCATTGGCTTGGCTACTTAACTCAGCGGAATAAACTCAATGCAGTAAAAGATCATAAAACAACTTAAATGATAAAATCTGGCCAAAAAGGCAACTCGTGTCTCAAAATAGAATATATATAAATACATAGATGAGAGACTCAAAACTGACTGTCTGACTGTCTAGGAAGCCTCTATAACACTGAGATAGATGTTGGGACAGACCCCGCAACATCCTAATAAAGCAAAATTAAGAAACAAAATAACGGAGTCCTTCGGAATGCAAGGAGGCTCACCACTGACTCTGGAGTGCTCAACTGAATCAACGGCGTGCTGGATGTTGATCCTGAATACCTGCGTCTGCATCATAATAAGATGCAGGCCAACTGGCATCAGTACATTGAATGTACGAGTATGCGAGTTGGAAAGCTAAACAACAACTTAAGCTTGAAAGGAGTACAAGGGAGCACTTACCTTGTCTCTGTTCAACTCATGAATAACTTAACTCAATATAAAGCAATAAGACACATGCAATATATAAAGCTTGTAAAACAGTGTAAACAACTTAGTTCGTTGAGGATAAAGCAATAACAAACTCAAATTTACTTATATAAAGGTAATATAACTTTAGTGGGAGATTCTCTAACCGACAACCATCACTATGAACCTTAGTAATGATACATTGTTTTACCTCACGTTGCCCAATGACCATCCTATACCTTGCCGTGATATAGGACCTTACTTAACTTAGTGGATCCACTAGCTTAACTTACGTGATCATCTAAAAAGTGTGACCCGTTAAGTCTCATGTTTGGCTACATAGTTCTTATGGAGAGTTGAGTTAATATGAACTCGCGTCCCCAATTCGGTGCTCAATACTACTCCCAAAAATACTTTAGCTCATAAGTGTTATAAACACCTCTTTCTTTAGTTTGAGATAATTGCTCAAAGTTTAGCCCAAAGGCTCTCTTGGAAAACATTGTTCCTTTCTTACTCAAATGTAAAAACATTTATAACCTTCTTTGGGAATACTTAGTTCCCTAATAACTTTTGAGAAATGAACTCAACTCTATACTCCTGGCTTAACTTGAAACTTGAGCCTTAAAACGAAGTTTAAACGTTCATTAAAGACTCTTGAAAACTTTAAAACTTCATTTGACTTGCTTCTTAACTTCTAGACTTGACTCTAACTTCACTTGACTTTGATCCTAACTTTCCTCGAATTGGATTATGAATTCAAGGGTAATGATCTCATGTTTATGGATGAGTTCACGTGATGTTTAGACGTACCTTAGAGTGTTGAAATCAACTAGAAAACATAGGTACATTACAAAGGAACACATATGAAAAAGTGGGGAAGGAATGGGGAGAATTGGCGTCCCTGGCGCTCTGAGAGGCGCGGGGCGCCAGCCCTCAAACTTCAGAGGGCCTGCTGGGGCGCTCTGGCTGGCGCGGCACCCCAAGGGGTGAACTTCAGAGCCCCTTTTGGGGGGCGTTGGCTGGCGCGACGCCTCACCCTTTTCCCCAGAAAATCCGACTTTTCTCCTTAGTTTCTCCAACTCTAAACCCTCTCAACAACAAAGTTTCTTTCCCCAAACACTCATAATCATTAACACCCCCAATATACAATAGATTCAACTTGAAATTCCATCCGGAAACATGTACCAAATCAACATGAAACTTCAACACAACTACAAGAATTCAACAAACACAATCAATCTTTTTCTCGAAATTAAAACAAGTATGGCGTGTGGGGGAATGAACCAACCCAACACTATGATCTCACATACCTAGTAGAGATCACCCCCGATGATATCCATGATGATCTTGACGAACTAACGATATCCATGATGATCTTGACGAACTTAGTTTCCTCTTCTCTTTCTCCTCTTCTCTCATTTTCTTTCTCTGTTCTCTCCAACCCTAACTCTTACCTTTCAAAAGGGAAGACTGATATAAAAATCAGCTTAAACCCTCAATATAACGAATAGAAAAGGTTAGGTAAAAGATCAAACTACCCTTAAAAAAATTTGAATTGAACTTCCCTTATTCCAACAGCCCAATTTCCAAAAGGCATCACTCACTCATACGAACTCGGAATCGTGCAAACTCGGCGGCGTTGAAAAGATCATTCCAAGAGATTTCCAAACATAACTAGAAATACGCCTAACTAATCCTGAGCTAGGAGTTATGACCGCTTGAAGTTGACCAAAAACTCACTTTTTCCTTAACTAAATTTCCAGATTTGCATTCTTTCCAAAAATGATTATTTCCAATTAAAAGCTTCTTCATAGTTATTTCAAATTGCAAGATGTTACAGTTCTTGAACTTGAACTTTATCTTGATCTTGACTTCTAGTTGAATCCAATGGCTTCGAGCTTGATTTTAAATCCGGCGGTTTGATCTTGATCATTCTTGAACTTCAATTTTATCTTGATCTTTACTTCTAGTTTGAATCCAAGGGCTTCGAGCTTGATCTTGAATCTTGCGGTCTTGATAATGATCGTTCTTGAACTTTAACTTTATCTTGACTTCTTGAATTCTTGAACTTGTAGCTTGTAGAGAAATCTGCAGCTTTTGATCCATGAGCTTTCTCTAGCTTCTTGTTAAAAATTCTTGAGCTTTTGATCCACGGGCTTTTTCTAGCTTCTTGTTTAGAAGTCTTGGTCCCTTTTCTGAATTATGAGGACCCCTATTTATAGTTTTAAAATAGAGGAGTTGTGATTGGAATAGGATTCCCTTCGGCCAATCAGATTTAAGTGACATGGCATATGGGCTTTATGGAGCGGGCTTTAATCAAATCCATATTTATTATATTTAAATAATTAACTCGATTATATTAATCCATAATATTTATTTGGACTAATATATTCTAGAATTTAATATAATCCGAATCATTTTATAAATTTATATTTAATAAATTTTAAATGACTACAAAGATACTCTTTTAAAATCTTCCTTCTGAGTGCCTGTATTTTGGTCCGGTCTCACTCCGTTGTACTTATTTTTTTCGGTGATTATATAATCGAGAAATGATATATTCTTTTAGTTTTAATTTGTTTGTGCATTTTTGACTTGACATAATTTTTTTAGAAAAGTAAGACAACAAATTGAAATGGAGTAATTGTCATATAGGATTAGCGAAATATTTGAATCATTTGGCTAATGTTTGGGATATTTTTGTATTGATAAGTATTACGGTAGGTAAAGTAAATCCTTTTTTGCATAGTAAATAGGTAAATTTAGAGAAAACACATAAAATCCTTCTGATCTTGGTCCGACAACTTACTTTAGCACTTTAACTATAAGTGTGTTTAAATACCCCTCTTAATATCTTTGAAGTGAATTTTCTTCAACCCTTTGAATACCAGCCTAGTGAGCGTGTTGATACAACTTTCTTCTAAGCGTTAATCATCTTGTTTACCTTTTAATTTTTTTAAAAAAATAATCTATTTTGTCCCTCCAACTATAATATCCAACTCATTATCCATTTGAAGAACAATCTTCACCTTCAAAGAACCCGAATTTCCTCTTCTCCCTCACCAGCTCAGTCATCCAAAAATGACGACCTAATTTATTATCTTTTTCTTGATTCATCTCAAATCTTAGCTCTTCAAACCTAAGAGTTGAATCTTTAAAGGAATAATTGCCCTTCGAGAAAAGGTAAAATTCAAACTTAAGGCAAAACCTAAACTTATTCAAATGCTACAACCATCCAAATGCAAATTTCTAACCTGGCAACTTTGTTTTCGTTGAGAAACACCATAAATTTGAAAAGAAAATCCCTTCACAATATGCGTTGAAGATCCCTTCACGATAAAGTCAGATTAGCTAGGTTTAGTTTTAGAATGACAATGGGATTTGAGATTTAGGGATATTTGTTTAGAAATGGGTTGGGTTTTATTTTTAGAACGGATGGGTTATATATAACAGGTAAGTAGTTATTTTTTAAACACTTAGCGACATGGACGAATGAAAACGCACGTGCCTACAACACCTAGCCTTCAACTGGGGTGGTGTTCAGAGGGTGAAAAAAATTCACTTCAAAGATGTTAAGGGGGTATTTGAACACTCGTGTAGTTTAAGTGCTAAAGTAAGTTATCGAGCCAAGTTCATGATTTCTTTTATGTGTTCTCTCTTTAACAGTTTTCCTAATATAGAATTAGGGATAAGGTACAAGTACCCCCTAGACTATGACCGAAATCTCAGAGACACACCTTAACTAAACAAAAATCCTCTTACCCCCTTGAACCCATTTCTTTTGTAATTTTGTACACCTTTATGGCTTACGTGACATCCAAATATCTCTCACGCGCCTCAACTGGGGGAGTTAAGGAGTGTGCCACATAAGCCAAAAGGTGTACAAAATTACCAAAAAAAAAAAAAAAAGTTCAGGGTGGTAATAGAACCTTAATTAATTTAATTAAGATGTGTCTCTAAAATTTTGATCATAGTCTAGGGAGTACTTGTACCTTATCCCTAGAGCCGTCAAAATGGGCTTAGCCCATGGGGCCGGCCCAACTCTACCCGCTATTGGGGTAGGGTTGGGATAAGATTTTTCAAGCCCATTTAAAACTAGGGCTTATAAGCCCTTGGCCCTTGAAGCTTGATCGAGGTTGGGCTGGGGTCGGCCCATGGGCCAAAACTTTTTATTTAAGAGTAATTTACAATAATCTTACTAGTATATAATCTAATTATTTGAATACACGCTATGTTGTAATATTATAAATCTTCGTACCCAGATAGTATCTTGAAATATATGGACTCAAAATTGGGTTAATTTGTTCTAGATACACTTTATCCAAGTAGATTCACATGTATCTAGGATACATATACAAATCTCGCGCCCTCGCCTCCCTCCTATCTTGCTTGTCACTCTCTTATCTCACTCGCATATCCAGTATGCGAGATACATGCTAATTACACTAGATTTTTGTTAGTGTTATTGAAACAACATCATTGTTTGTCATATTTGATTTGAAAATCTTCTCATTTTTTTGATGTTATAGAATTATAAGTTTGAAAAGAAAAGAATTTTTTTTAAAAAAAAAAACAGAAGGGCTAGCCTGCCCCAGCCCTCGGCCCTTCTAGGGTTGGGTTGGGTTGAGCATTTTCAGGCCCTACCAAATGAAGGGCCGGCCCGCCCTAGCCCTTCAAATTCCTTGGCCCTCGAGGCTTGGGCCCGGTGGGGCTGGGCCGGCCCTTTTTGATAGCTCTACTTATCCCATAGAATTATAAATCATTCCACATCACATAAAGCGAGGAGATTTCATCATAGTAATAAAAAATGTTAAAAGTTTTCAAGTATTATTTTTGTCGGTCTTGTAATATTATTTGAGTGAAAATCATTTTTTACCTCTAACTTTGTTTTTAAAATTAAATATTTATTCCAATTTAAACAATAGATATTGTTGACACCCAATTGTGGACCTCCACAATATAAATTAATCATTTCGAGCTTCTTCAATTTCAAACAACTTAAAATAATTAGTTTTATAAAATTTCAAAATAATAATAATATGG